>OX608078.1:118761058-119056574 GCA_951509765.1 Sphenella marginata
GATATTTAGTACGCTTTAATTTTTTTAATTTTGTAAAATTTTTTTGGTGGTTGGGCTAGCTTGAATATAAGGTTGGGCTGGTTGGGCTGACCAAGGGGGCCCGATATTTTTTAAAAGACAAGTGTAATAAATTAAATGAATGCGTACTAAATTAGCAATAAATATAGAGATATATAGTACGCTTTAATTTTTTTAATTTTGTAAAATTTTTTTGGTGGTTGGGCTAGCTTGAATATAAGGTTGGGCTGGTTGGGCTGACCAAGGGGGCCCGATATTTTGTAAAAGACAAGTGTAATAAATTAAATGAATGCGTACTAAATTAGCAATAAATATAGGGATATTTAGTACGTTTTCATTTTTTGATTATTGTAAAATTTTTTCGTGGTTGGGCTAGCTTAAATTTAAGGTAGCCCAACCCTCGATATTTTTTAAAAGACAAGTGTAATAAATAAAATGAATGCGTACTAAATTAGCAATAAATATAGTGATATTTAGTACGCTTTAATTTTTTTAATTTTGTAAAATTTTTTTGGTGGTTGGGCTAGCTTGAATATAAGGTTGGGCTGGTTGGGCTGACCAAGGGGGCCCGATATTTTGTAAAAGACAAGTGTAATAAATTAAATGAATGCGTACTAAATTAGCAATAAATATAGGGATATTTAGTACGTTTTCATTTTTTGATTATTGTAAAATTTTTTTCGTGGTTGGGCTAGCTTAAATTTAAGGTAGCCCAACCCTCGATATTTTTTAAAAGACAAGTGTAATAAATAAAATGAATGCGTACTAAATTAGCAATAAATATAGTGATATTTAGTACGTTTTCATTTTTTGATTATTGTAAAATTTTTTTGGTGGTTGGGCTAGCTTGAATATAAGGTTGGGCTGGTTGGGCTGACCAAGGGGGCCCGATATTTTTTAAAAGACAAGTGTAATAAATTAAATGAATGCGTACTAAATTAGCAATAAATATAGGGATATTTAGTACGTTTTAATTTTTTGATTATTGTAAAATTTGTTTGGTGGTTGGGCTAGCTTGAATATAAGGTTGGGCTGGTTGGGCTGACTAAGGGGCCGCGATACTTTGTAAAAGACAAGTGTAATAAATAAAATGAATGCGTACTAAATTAGCAATAAATATAGGGATATTTAGTAGTTAACTACGTTTTCATTTTTTGATTATTGTAAAATTTTTTTGGTGGTTGGGCTACTAAGGGGGCGCGATATTTTTAAAAAGACAAGTGTAATAAATAAAATGAATGCGTACTAAATTAGCAATAAATATCATTCCCACAACAGCCGGTTCTACGTACCGGAATGACCCGGATTTTACCCGGCCAAGGGCTGTTATTTCAGTGTAACCCTGTCCAATTTGTCCAATCCCACTCCTAAATTGTCATCCTCGGAGCAATCCCTTGCAGCAGGGTTGCTCCAATGTCTCTTGCTACGGGCTGGTATCGAATCCAACCCCGGACCGAGAGACTGGATCTGCTGCGTCTGCTGGAAGAAAATATATGTTAAACGTTCACATTCCGTTCAATGCAGTAAATGCAAGAGATGGTTGCATAGATCTGGATGCTCAGGGCTTAACCCTGCCATCCCCAGAACCCGTACTTTTTTCAGTACTTTTGAGGCACCATGTTGTTCGCGCACACGCGCGTCCCGCGGTTCTCGTCGCTCCGGCGCACACACACCGCACCTACCATCATCAACTGCTGCTCCCGCCTCACCTCAGTCCCCACTCTCGTCCCCCCCTACTTCCAGCATGCACGTGGGTCAGGAACATAACCTCCTCGTACCTTTCACCACGTGCACTGTTTGTCGGCAAAGACTATATACGCCTGCGGCATCGGTTAAGTGCAATAACTGCCTTGGCCTGTGCCACATCCATATGTGCTCTGGGCTCGCAAATAGGAACCTTTGGACGGATGGATTTATTGCCCCTTGCTGCAGTACTCAGCCGCCCTCCACGCCACACAACATCGGCCAAGACGCGCTGAACCCTAGACTGCGTCACAGCTTGGGACTATGCCCACCTCCACCTAGGCAACCGCATCTGTCCCTTACCCCCAGCATGCCTCCACCCTCCCTCCTGACACACTTCAAAATCCTACAGCTGAACTGCAACGGGTTAGCTGGTAAGATCGCGGAGATAACAGACTTTATGAAGTCGAACAACATTAAACTGGCCGCCATTCAGGAGACCAAACTGAATGCTAACTCGGACTTACGTACTCGTATGGGTACAATGTACATAGGAAAGACCGTCCCAGCGGTCATGGAGGCGGCCTCGCATTCATTACACACCATACTGTACAGTATAATCTGTTTGCCCCTGACGTTGACCCCAGGGACTCTACCCTTGAATGCCAGGGCATAGCAGTCCGGACAGGCGACGTCGACCTGAGAGTGTTAAATATATACATTCCCCCTGTTACGTGCTGTCCCCGTGATTATCGCCCGGATATTAGTGCGTTGCTAAGGGGCGATAACTGCCTCATCTTAGGTGATTTCAACGCACATCACGATCTCTGGCACTCCAACTTGCCAGCAGACTTGCAGAGGGCACGCACTCGCAGAGCAAATAGATAATTCGGCATTCTGTACATTAAATGGAGATGCCCCCACTAGGGTGGCAGGTAACTGCCACAGTTCGCCAGACATCTCCATTTCAAGTGCGGGCCTTATCAACCACGTTAACTGGCAACCTATGCTTACACTGGCATCTGACCACCTACCCATCCTACTAGACATCGAACGACCGTCCGACTTCATAACGACAGAAAAACGAACGTACATCAACTTTAGTAAAGCGGACTGGGACCGCTTCACGGACTTTACAGAGCACTCCTTCGCTGACCTACCCACACCGACGGACGTATGCAAAGGTGAGAAAGAGTTTCGCAAAGTCATCGATTCAGCCTCTGGCCGCTTCATCCCTGCTGGCAGAATCCCGGAAATTCGGCCGAATTTCCCTGCGGAAGCAGCGGCAATGGCAAGAGAATGTGACCAAGTGAGACTCTTGAACCCCGCAGATCCAAGAATAAAGGATCTCAACGCAGAAATCCGTCGGACTGTCAATGATCATAAATTGAAGAAGTGGAAAGAACACCTAGAGTCATGCAACCTCTCCGGCGGTCGACAGTCAAGGCCCTATCCAGCCCGACCAAATACAATGACAAGGTCGCCATTGCTTTCGGCGATAACGTCAAGTCGGACCCCAGGAAGTGCGCGAGCGCATTCTGCCGGCAATTTATACTGCATTCTCCTGCGGATAGGGCTAAGAGAAAAGCCATCCGACGCGCGCACAAACACAAACACGCAGCCGCGCCCATTGTCGTCTCCGCTGCAGAGGTCAAGGAAGCTATAAGGAAGGCCAAACCTTCAAGATCACTCGGACCCGACGGAATTGCCATGAAGATGCTGAAACACCTAGGCCACGAGGGGCACAAGTACTTGGCGGCTCTATTCAACCTCTCACTGTCCACCTTCGTTTTACCAGATATCTGGAAACATGCGACTGTGGTCCCCCTCCTAAAACCTGGGAAGCCGGCAAATCAAGGAGACTCTTATCGTCCGATATCTCTCCTTTCGCCGGTAGTGAAGTTGTTAGAGGCTATTCTGCTCCCATATTATACTGCAAACCTGCAGCTGGCCAATCATCAACATGGCTTCCGTAAAAACCATAGCACAACATCAGCTTTGAACGCCATCACGACGCAGATTAACTTCGGTTTGAACCAACACCAACGAAACCACAGGACGGTTCTCGTGGCACTTGACCTGTCGAAAGCCTGCGACACAGTCAACCACGCCACACTCCTTGAAGACCTGGAGGAGACACCGCTTCCTGCCGCCCTAAAAAGGTGGAACGCCAACTACTTGAACGGTCGGCTGGCGTCAGTGCAGTTTCGAAACGAGAGATGTAGACCTAGAAGAATTAGACAAGGGGTTCCGCAGGGTGGTGTTCTTTCACCCCTTCTGTTTAACTTCTACATCTCGAGCCTCCCTCCCCCACCAGAGGGGGTCTCCATCGTTTCGTACGCTGACGACTGCACTGTGATGGCCACGGGCAAACGACCTTCGACAGACGAACTTTGTACTAGACTGAATGACTACCTGCGCGACCTTTCCTGCTTCTTCACAGAGCGGAACCTGACTCTTTCCCCGACTAAATCTACGGCGACGTTATTCACCACGTGGACTGCGCAGATGGGGCAGGAGTTGAATGTCCACGTAGATGGTGTTCCACTACCTACTGTCAACCACCCCAAAATTCTAGGGGTTACATTCGACAATAGCCTCACCTTCGCTAATCATGCCACCGCAATAGCTTCAAAGGTACAAAGCCGCAACAAGATCCTCAAGTCACTCGCCGGCAGTACTTGGGGCAAAGACAAAGAAACGTTGCTGGTCACCTATAAGGCTATTGGCCGACCGGTTACTGATTATGCTGCGCCCATATGGTCGCCTAACCTTCACGACACCAACTGGAGGAAATTGCAGGTCTGCCAAAACACCGCCATCAGAACTGCGACGGGTTGTTTGCTTATGTCTCCTGAGTCTCATCTCCACCAGGAGGCTCAAATGCTCAACGTTCGCGAGCATGCGGAACTTTTAAGTAGGCAGTTCCTTCTGAACTGCCACCGTCCCAGTCATTCAAATCGACAGCTATTGGATGAAACTCCGCCCCCTAGAGACATAAGGAAGCATCTCCGGAAGCATTATGATGAGATCCGGCATCACATCTCGTTGCCGTTTGATCTGCGGGACCATAGGCGGGCCCTAAAGGACCTCCACACTGAGTCAGTGGACAGATCCCTCAGATCCCGGCCTGTGAACCTCGTTATTTGTGCCCAACCACCCGTTCTTGCTGAGGAAGAACGTGTCCTTCCGAGGGAGACCAGAGTCATGCTGGCTCAACTTCGGTCTGGATATTGCAATAGGCTGAACTCCTATTTGTCCAGACTGAACCCTACCATACCAAACACATGCCCTGCATGCGGTATGGCCCCCCACGATACGCAACATCTCTTTTCGTGATCTTCGGAACATACTCTTCTAACTCCCTTATCACTTTGGTCCAACCCTGTTGAAACAGCGCGTTTCCTTGGACTTCCGTTAGAAGAGCCCGATGACAACTAGGAGTGTTCTGGCCCTTTGGGCAGGGCGAAGCACTGCTAACAACAACAACAACAACAGCAATAAATATAGGGATATTTAGTACGTTTTCATTTTTTGATTATTGTAAAATTTTTTTTTGGTGGTTGGGCTAGCTTGAATATAAGGTTGGGCTGACTAAGGGGGCTCGATATTTTTTAAAAGACAAGTGTAATAAATTAAATGAATGCTTACTAAATTAGAAATACATATAGGGATATTTAGTACCTACGTTTTCATTTTTTGATTATTGTAAAATTTTTTTTTTTTGGTGGTTGGGCTAGCTTGCCCCTTCAGTGTTGGTCGCCTTGTCGTGGAGAAGGGGCTTAAGTATCGTATTGGGATCGGTCCTGGTGGATGGGTCCTAATGCGAGACGAACTAAGAGGAATACCTTTTATTCCCTACAGCAACAGGCGGCGTGTACGTGTACGCACCAACGGTTGATGCAGGGAATGCTAGGATATCCGCGCCAACGCCACCCTAAGCCCAAGGTGTGAAGGCACCGTGCCGACGGGCTGAATGGTCAGCGGGTGTTTATTGAATAGCTGACCGCGTACGGTCCCCTCCGATGCCCGGGCAAGGTCGGTTGTATAAGCGCCTTACCCCGGTACATTGGCTCTGCCGGGGCGGACGAACCCCTTCCATACTACTCGTGGGACTTACATGGACTTAAACTTACATAAAACAAAAGACAGAAAGGATGAGGAGGAGAGCGTTCTGGGAACGCTTTCGGAGGACGATCTCCTGGCAAGTAGCCAGGGGAGCGTCAAAACCAAGGAGGACAAGGGTACCAGCCACAGTACCCCTGTTCTTCCAAGCCAAATGACAATCAGAAAAGAGGGAAGCGCACCAGCCACAGTGGCTCCCAAAAAGAAGAGGTCGAGGAAGTCCTCTGGCACCATCGAGAAAGGTAGGTACCAGAGGGCCCTCTATATCCTCAACAAGATCCGCAGGAATGAGGAGAGCGGTGAGGTCCATGCGCGAGATGCCGAGGACAGGGTGAGGTATGAGGCTGTGGTCAAGGACTACGAGGCCGCCCTCGCAACCAAGCCCGCTGCTCAACCACAAGAGCAACAACCGAAAGTACGACAGTCGGCCAAGCGAAATCGGTCACATGAAGTGAACGAGCGTGATGGCAAAAGGGGCAGATACGGCCAGCAAAGTGAGGGCCCCTCCACTAGTGCTGCAGCGAGGCACACCTACAGTGAGGTGGTCAGGGACCACCTCCAGGTAGCGTTGGTAGATGCTGCAAACAATAATGGGAGGCGAGTGTTGGCGGTCTGGACCTCCATTGAGGGACGACTATCTGAGATGGTCGTCGAGCACCTCATGGAGAATCGAACCCCAGTACCGATATACGATTGCGACGAGATCTGCCGAGGCTGCAGGGTAGTCAAGTGCGCGGACGGGTTCTCCCGGGAGTTTCTAGAGCGGTGCGTTGCTAAGATCAGCGGCGCATATGATGGCCTTACGCTTAAGATCATCAACGCTTCGGAAATTCCCAGAAGGCCCCGGGCTCGCATTTGGTTACCCAAAATGAAGTTGGATGAAGGGAGCATCATCCACTGCCTTAAGGTGCAGAACATGGGCGTCCCGATGGACTGGGAAATTTTAAAAATAGAGGACCAGCAGAAAAATAGCCAGCCGGTGCTACTGCTGATAAACAACGAGTCCCTGGGGGAACTCGTAAAACGGGGAAATAAACTAACGTTTGGCGTCAGGACCGCCAAACTGAAAATTTTCCCAGCGGCAGTAGCGCCGGACAACAATTTGGAGGAGATAGACGACGCCGATAAGCTCCTGGGGGAGCTTAGCCTGGCGGTGCCAGCCGGTGCTGGTTCCGAGTCGGTCTCCAACGCAGGTGCGCAGGCCCAATCCGATGATTAGGGTGGCGCAAATAAACCTGCAGCACGCAAAAATAGCCTCGGACAACCTTCTAGTCCTCCTAAGGGAGGAGGACATAGACATCTGCTTGGTGCAGGAGCCTTGGGTATGGCGGTCTAAGGTTAAGGGCCTCCATACCAGAAACTATAACCTGTTCTACACCCACGGAGAAGGTAAACCGAGAGCGTGCATCCTCGTTAGGGATACCATTAATGCTTTCTTCTTGCCTAATTTCAGCACATACGACACGGCAGTGGTCAGGATGGAATCGAAGAGCGGACGCAGTATAACGTTCGCCTCGGCTTACATGGCCCATGACCGGCCCGCACCTCCCGAGGAGGTGACGCAGCTAACAAAGATACTTGCAGCCAAGGAAGAGGTCATCATAGGCAGTGATGCAAACGCGAGGCATTCGCTGTGGGGCAGCAGTGAGATAAACGAGCGGGGTGAGTCTCTTTTTGAATTCTTGTTATCAAATAATCTACGTATATGTAACAGGGGAAGCTCTCCCACCTTTGTGTTCCCTGGTTCGGAGAACTTCGCAGGGTGGGAGGAAGTCCTCGACATCACCATAGCATCTGACTCTCAGGAACTTTTGGTAAGAAACTGGGAGGTTTCGAAAAAGATCTCAATGTCGGATCATCGAATGATCCTCTTTGAAATAGATTGGGAGAGGGAGATAAAGAAACCATATAGAAATCCTAGACGGACTTCTTGGGGTCTATTTGAGAAGATAGTCAATGATAGGCTCAGCAGGAACAAGATACCCATTCAATCAGCAGACTCTCTAGACGACCGTGTCAGGTCTCTGGAAAGTAGTTTTCGGGTTGCCTACAAGGCTTCCTGTAGACCATCAAGGAGTAAGAAGACCTTTCCCCCATGGTGGAACAAAGACCTTAGCGAACTAAGGTCAAGAATGAGGAAGGTTTTCAACGATTGTCATACTAGGGGAGACTTTCAGCAGTTCAAGATCTCCCAAAGGGAATATAAGAAAGCCGTGCGGATCGCAAGGGCGAAATCCTAGCAGGAGCACTGTGAAACTATTGAGTCCACGAAGGACTCAGCAAGACTCGGGAGAATCCTTGCCAGGGAGCACTCAAACAAAACCTTCGTGAAACGCTCAGATGGCACGTGGGCCGGATCAGCGGAGGAAACCCTTGATATTCTGATAGAGGCTCACTTTCCCGACGGTACCGGGGAGGCGGAGCAGAGTAGGGAACTGGTGCAACAGGAGGCACCTGGTATGTCTATAGACAAACTTCTAGCAGAAGACAAAATTGCCTGGGCGATAAGCAGCTTCTCACCATATAAGTCACCGGGAGTAGACGGTATACTCCCGATTATGATGCAGAAGACTCAGACATCTTTGGTTAAGGAACTGAAGGAGATCTTCGCTGCGTGCATCATCCATAACCACATTCCGGACACCTGGAGGAAAACAAGGGTGGTTTTTATTCCGAAGTCTGGAAGAAGGGGGCACGAGCTGGCCAAAGATTTCCGGCCAATAAGTCTCACGTCCTTCGTGTTGAAAACATTTGAGAGGCTTTTGGACTTACACATACGGGAACTCCTGGAGGGGCCTGTCCTTTCAGTGGCGCAGCATGCGTACATAAGGGGCAGATCTACGGAGTCTGCGCTGCACGAAGAAGTGCGGACAGTGGAGAAATCCCTTCAATTTAAAGAATTTACGCTAGCGGCGTTTGTCGATGTGGAAGGCGCTTTCAATAATGTAAGAGCCGAAGCAATAACATCAGGAATTGGATCTCGTCCCTGCTTAGGAAGCGTGAGATATCAGCAGAGCTAGGGGGAGCAAAGGCTAGTAGGCAGGTATGTAGAGGTACACCACAGGGAGGGGTCCTCTCACCTCTACTTTGGATCATTACCATGAACGATATCCTCTTAAAACTTAATACAAACGGAGTAAAGATTGTGGCGTACGCCGACGACGTGGCGATCCTAGTTTCGGGTCCCTTCCCTTCCGTAATGAGCGAGATTATGGAAAGAACGTTGGCAAAACTCAGTAGGTGGGCACAGGAAAGTGGCCTTAGGCTGAATCCGGATAAAACGGAGCTTCTTCTCTTCACGAAGAAGTACAAGCCACCTACCTTCGAACTCCCTAGGCTAAATGGCCAAGAGCTAACCCTGTCTCCCAGCACTAAGTATTTGGGGCTAATAATTGATTGTAAGTTAAATTGGAAAGCGTGCATCGAGGAGCGGGTGAGGAAAGCCTGTATCGCTTTCTACGCCTGCAAATCAATGTTTGGCAAGAAGTGGGGTCTAAAGCCGAAGATAGTGCTGTGGATGTACGAAGCGGTAGTCAGACCGGTGCTGACCTACGGTTCGGTGGTGTGGTGGGAAGCTCTTCGGAAGAACTATAATCTCACTAGCTTGCAAAAGGTTCAGCGCACAGCGTGTGTTGGCACCACCGGGGCTTTACGCACCTGCCCCACTGCGGCATTGGATCCTATTTTGAACCTGCTCCCAATTGACTTGCACATATTATGCATATCGGCACAATCTGCACTGAGGCTCCGGGAGTCTGGGTGCTGGAAGGATACTCAGCAAGGGCACAGCAGTATCCTTAACGATCTCCCAGCGGGAGTAGTTAACAATTCAACAGATCATTATCCTCACAAACTGAAGTTTGAGAGCAATGCCATCACAGCATTTCCAAGTAGGAATGAATGGAGGAGGGGCGAGATAATAAGTGATAGGGGTATACAAATCTTCAGACGGCTCCAAGATGGACTCGGGTGTGGGGGCTGGTATATTCTCGGGAAGCCTGGATATTTCTGCTGCATTCAGGCTCCCTTCGTATTGCAGCGTTTTTCAAGCAGAGGTTCTTGCGATTTGCCAGGCATGCAAAGCGCTCGAGCAAAGAAACATAATTGGTAAGGTTACTATCTTCTCTGATAGCCAGGCTGCGATAAAGGCAATCGCATCGCCGCATACTACTTCAAGCGCAGTGCATGCATGTAAGCAAGCCTTGGCAGCGCTGGCCAATAATCTGGAAGTATCCATTATCTGGGTCCCGGGTCATAGGGGAATCGAGGGTAATGAGAAGGCTGATGAACTGGCACGTAGGGGCTCATCAGGGGAAGAAGTAAGCAAACTTGAGACGGGTGTACCCCTAGCAGTAGCAAAGGGAGACATCCATAAGTATTACCTAAGTGAGGCACAGCGTAGGTGGAGGGGCATCGCTACGTGTGCAATATCAAGAGCCACCTGGCCGGAGTATGACCAGAGGAGAACAAGGAGTCTTCTAGGCAGGTCCAGGGCGGATACGTACAAACTTATAGCGGTCTGCACAGGTCACTGGCCGATTGGCACGCATGCGGAAAAAATGGGTATTCCGCATAACGACCACTGCAGAAGTTGTAATGACACCACTACCAAAGAGACCGTTGAGCACTTCCTGTGTAAATGTCCGGCTCTAGCTAGAACACGATTAAAGTCTTTCGGGACCCCCTTTTTTGAAAACCTAGGGAGGGTATCTGAAATAGGGATTCCTAGCATTCTGGAATTTATAAACAACTCTGGTTGGTTGTAGAGAAATATCCGCATTATTGTTAGTAGGTTCGACGAGTCCTTATGGCATCAAAACGGCTTCTAAGAAAGCTACTTGGGCGACCTTTTCCAGGTCGCAGCCATTTTACCTACCTACCTACTGGGCTAGCTTGAATATAAGGTTGGGCTGACTAAGGGGGCTCGATATTTTTTAAAAGACAAGTGTAATAAATTAAATGAATGCGTACTAAATTATCAATAATTATAGGGATATTTAGTACCTACGTTTTCATTTTTTGATTATTGTAAAATTTTTTTCGTGGTTGGGCTAGCTTAAATTTAAGGTAGCCCAACCCTCGATATTTTTTAAAAGACAAGTGTAATAAATTAAATGAAAGAGTACTAAATTAGCAATAAATATTGGGCAATTTAGTACGATTTCCGTTTTTGATTGGGCTATGAAGGTTAGGCTAGCTTAAGGGAACTCTATATTTGTTGCTAATTTAGTACGCATTCATTTTATTTATTACACTTGTCTTTTAAAAAATATCGCGCCCCCTTAGTCAGCCCAACCAGCCCAACCTTATATTCAAGCTAGCCCAACCACCAAAAAAATTTTACAATAATCAAAAAATGAAAACGTACTAAAAATCCCTATATTTATTGCTAATTTAGTACGCATTCATTTTATTTATTACACTTGTCTTTTAAAAAATATCGCGCCCCCTTAGTCAGCCCAACCACCAAAAAAATTTTACAATAATCAAAAAATTAAAACGTAGGTACTAAATATCCCTATATTTATTGCTAATTTAGCACGCATTCATATTATTTATTACACTTGTCTTTTAAAAAATATCGCGCCCCCTTAGTCAGCCCAACCACCAAAAAAATTTTACAATAATCAAAAAATGAAAACGTAGGTACTAAATATACCTATAATTATTGCTAATTTAGTACGCATTCATTTAATTTATTACACTTGTCTTTTAAAAAATATCGAGCCCCCTTAGTCAGCCCAACCAGCCAACAAAATTTTACAATAATCAAAAAATGAAAACGTAGGTACTAAATATCCCTATATGTATTTCTAATTTAGTAAGCATTCATTTAATTTATTACACTTGTCTTTTAAAAAATATCGAGCCCCCTTAGTCAGCCCAACCTTATATTCAAGCTAGCCCAACCTCCAAAAAAATTTTACAATAATCAAAAAATGAAAACGTACTAAATATCCCTATATTTATTGCTGTTGTTGTTGTTGTTGTTAGCAGTGCTTCGCCCTGCCCAAAGGGCCAGAACACTCCTAGTTGTCATCGGGCTCTTCTAACGGAAGTCCAAGGAAACGCGCTGTTTCAACAGGGTTGGACCAAAGTGATAAGGGAGTTAGAAGAGTATGTTCCGAAGATCACGAAAAGAGATGTTGCGTGTCGTGGGGGGCCATACCGCATGCAGGGCATGTGTTTGGTATGGTAGGGTTCAGTCTGGACAAATAGGAGTTCAGCCTATTGCAATATCCAGACCGAAGTTGAGCCAGCATGACTCTGGTCTCCCTCGGAAGGACACGTTCTTCCTCAGCAAGAACGGGTGGTTGGGCACAAATAACGAGGTTCACAGGCCGGGATCTGAGGGATCTGTCCACAGACTCAGTGTGGAGGTCCTTTAGGGCCCGCCTATGGTCCCGCAGATCAAACGGCAACGAGATGTGATGCCGGATCTCATCATAATGCTTCCGGAGATGCTTCCTTATGTCTCTAGGGGGCGGAGTTTCATCCAATAGCTGTCGATTTGGATGACTGGGACGGTGGCAGTTCAGAAGGAACTGCCTACTTAAAAGTTCCGCATGCTCGCGAACGTTGAGCATTTGAGCCTCCTGGTGGAGATGAGACTCAGGAGACATAAGCAAACAACCCGTCGCAGTTCTGATGGCGGTGTTTTGGCAGACCTGCAATTTCCTCCAGTTGGTGTCGTGAAGGTTAGGCGACCATATGGGCGCAGCATAATCAGTAACCGGTCGGCCAATAGCCTTATAGGTGACCAGCAACGTTTCTTTGTCTTTGCCCCAAGTACTGCCGGCGAGTGACTTGAGGATCTTGTCGCGGCTTTGTACCTTTGAAGCTATTGCGGTGGCATGATTAGCGAAGGTGAGGCTATTGTCGAATGTAACCCCTAGAATTTTGGGGTGGTTGACAGTAGGTAGTGGAACACCATCTACGTGGACATTCAACTCCTGCCCCATCTGCGCAGTCCACGTGGTGAACAACGTCGCCGTAGATTTAGTCGGGGAAAGAGTCAGGTTCCGCTCTGTGAAGAAGCAGGAAAGGTCGCGCAGGTAGTCATTCAGTCTAGTACAAAGTTCGTCTGTCGAAGGTCGTTTGCCCGTGGCCATCACAGTGCAGTCGTCAGCGTACGAAACGATGGAGACCCCCTCTGGTGGGGGAGGGAGGCTCGAGATGTAGAAGTTAAACAGAAGGGGTGAAAGAACACCACCCTGCGGAACCCCTTGTCTAATTCTTCTAGGTCTACATCTCTCGTTTCGACCGTTCAAGTAGTTGGCGTTCCACCTTTTTAGGGCGGCAGGAAGCGGTGTCTCCTCCAGGTCTTCAAGGAGTGTGGCGTGGTTGACTGTGTCGAAGGCTTTCGACAGGTCAAGTGCCACGAGAACCGTCCTGTGGTTTGGTTGGTGTTGGTTCAAACCGAAGTTAATCTGCGTCGTGATGGCGTTCAAAGCTGATGTTGTGCTATGGTTTTTACGGAAGCCATGTTGATGATTGGCCAGCTGCAGGTTTGCAGTATAATATGGGAGCAGAATAGCCTCTAACAACATGCATGTTTCCAGATATCTGGTAAAACGAAGGTGGACAGTGAGAGGTTGAATAGAGCCGCCAAGTACTTGTGCCCCTCGTGGCCTAGGTGTTTCAGCATCTTCATGGCAATTCCGTCGGGTCCGAGTGATCTTGAAGGTTTGGCCTTCCTTATAGCTTCCTTGACCTCTGCAGCGGAGACGACAATGGGCGCGGCTGCGTGTTTGTGTTT
This sequence comes from Sphenella marginata, assembly GCA_951509765.1. Taxonomy (NCBI): domain Eukaryota; kingdom Metazoa; phylum Arthropoda; class Insecta; order Diptera; family Tephritidae; genus Sphenella; species Sphenella marginata. The sequence goes on from OX608078.1 coordinate 118,774,644, forward strand.
GTGCGCGCGTCGGATGGCTTTTCTCTTAGCCCTATCCGCAGGAGAATGCAGTATAAATTGACGGCAGAATGCGCTCGCGCACTTCCTGGGGTCCGACTTGACGTTATCGCCGAAAGCAATGGCGACCTTGTCATTGTATTTGGTCGGGCTGGATAGGGCCTTGACTGTCGACCGCCGGAGAGGTTGCATGACTCTAGGTGTTCTTTCCACTTCTTCAATTTATGATCATTGACAGTCCGACGGATTTCTGCGTTGAGATCCTTTATTCTTGGATCTGCGGGGTTCAAGAGTCTCACTTGGTCACATTCTCTTGCCATTGCCGCTGCTTCCGCAGGGAAATTCGGCCGAATTTCCGGGATTCTGCCAGCAGGGATGAAGCGGCCAGAGGCTGAATCGATGACTTTGCGAAACTCTTTCTCACCTTTGCATACGTCCGTAGGTGTGGGTAGGTCAGCGAAGGAGTGCTCTGTAAAGTCCGTGAAGCGGTCCCAGTCCGCTTTACTAAAGTTGATGTACGTTCGTTTTTCTGTCGTTATGAAGTCGGACGGTCGTTCGATGTCTAGTAGGATGGGTAGGTGGTCAGATGCCAGTGTAAGCATAGGTTGCCAGTTAACGTGGTTGATAAGGCCCGCACTTGAAATGGAGATGTCTGGCGAACTGTGGCAGTTACCTGCCACCCTAGTGGGGGCATCTCCATTTAATGTACAGAATGCCGAATAATCTATTTGCTCTGCGAGTGCGTGCCCTCTGCAAGTCTGCTGGCAAGTTGGAGTGCCAGAGATCGTGATGTGCGTTGAAATCACCTAAGATGAGGCAGTTATCGCCCCTTAGCAACGCACTAATATCCGGGCGATAATCACGGGGACAGCACGTAACAGGGGGAATGTATATATTTAACACTCTCAGGTCGACGTCGCCTGTCCGGACTGCTATGCCCTGGCATTCAAGGGTAGAGTCCCTGGGGTCAACGTCAGGGGCAAACAGATTATACTGTACAGTATGGTGTGTAATGAATGCGAGGCCGCCCCCATGACCGCTGGGACGGTCTTTCCTATGTACATTGTACCCATCACGAGTACGTAAGTCCGAGTTAGCATTCAGTTTGGTCTCCTGAATGGCGGCCAGTTTAATGTTGTTCGACTTCATAAAGTCTGTTATCTCCGCGATCTTACCAGCTAACCCGTTGCAGTTCAGCTGTAGGATTTTGAAGTGTGTCAGGAAGGAGGGTGGAGGCATGCTGGGGGTAAGGGACAGATGCGGTTGCCTAGGTGGAGGTGGGCATAGTCCCAAGCTGTGACGCAGTCTAGGGTTCAGCGCGTCTTGGCCGATGTTGTGTGGCGTGGAGGGCGGCTGAGTACTGCAGCAAGGGGCAATAAATCCATCCGTCCAAAGGTTCCTATTTGCGAGCCCAGAGCACATATGGATGTGGCACAGGCCAAGGCAGTTATTGCACTTAACCGATGCCGCAGGCGTATATAGTCTTTGCCGACAAACAGTGCACGTGGTGAAAGGTACGAGGAGGTTATGTTCCTGACCCACGTGCATGCTGGAAGTAGGGGGGGACGAGAGTGGGGACTGAGGTGAGGCGGGAGCAGCAGTTGATGATGGTAGGTGCGGTGTGTGTGCGCCGGAGCGACGAGAACCGCGGGACGCGCGTGTGCGCGAACAACATGGTGCCTCAAAAGTACTGAAAAAAGTACGGGTTCTGGGGATGGCAGGGTTAAGCCCTGAGCATCCAGATCTATGCAACCATCTCTTGCATTTACTGCATTGAACGGAATGTGAACGTTTAACATATATTTTCTTCCAGCAGACGCAGCAGATCCTGTCTCTCGGTCCGGGGTTGGATTCGATACCAGCCCGTAGCAAGAGACATTGGAGCAACCCTGCTGCAAGGGATTGCTCCGAGGATGACAATTTAGGAGTGGGATTGGACAAATTGGACAGGGTTACACTGAAATAACAGCCCTTGGCCGGGTAAAATCCGGGTCATTCCGGTACGTAGAACCGGCTGTTGTGGGAATGATATTTATTGCTAATTTAGTACGCATTCATTTTATTTATTACACTTGTCTTTTTAAAAATATCGCGCCCCCTTAGTAGCCCAACCACCAAAAAAATTTTACAATAATCAAAAAATGAAAACGTAGTTAACTACTAAATATCCCTATATTTATTGCTAATTTAGTACGCATTCATTTTATTTATTACACTTGTCTTTTACAAAGTATCGCGGCCCCTTAGTCAGCCCAACCAGCCCAACCTTATATTCAAGCTAGCCCAACCACCAAACAAATTTTACAATAATCAAAAAATTAAAACGTACTAAATATCCCTATATTAATTGCTAATTTAGTACTCATTCATTTAATTTATTACACTTGTCTTTTAAAAAATATGTTGTTGTTGTTGTTTTAACAACAAAATCACTCCCCGAAGGTTTTGGGGAGTGTTGTCGAAATAACAGTCCTTGGTCGGATATGAATCCGGTACGCTCCAGTACTCCCTTGCGGTACTGCCCGACTGTCGTGGGAGCGATTTGGTATGACCAGTGCAACCTTCTAGGTCATGTCATCCCTCCTTCCGAAAGGAAAGAGAAGATGGGTAATGAGAGGTGGGAGGCATCATATCCGTAGATCAACCATCGAGTTGCACATCATTACCTTTGTGCATATTGGTCGCCTCTTACGACCGGTATGCCTACCGCGGGCATATTCTAAGCCCCAACCCGCAGGGGCTTAGAATTAAATATTAAAAAATATCGAGCCTTCTTAGTCAGCCCAACCTTATATTCAAGCTAGCGCAACCACCAAACAAATTTTACAATAATCAAAAAATGAAAACGTACTAAATATCTCTATATTTATTGCTAATTTAGTACGCATTCATTTAATTTATTACACTTGTCCTTTAAAAAATATCGCGCCCCCTTAGTCAGCCCAACCACCAAAAAAATTTTACAATAATCAAAAAATGAAAACGTACTAAATATCCCTATATTTATTGCTAATTTAGCACGCATTCATTTTATTTATTACACTTGTCTTTTACAAAATATCGCGGCCCCTTAGTCAGCCCTATAGTATACCAATATGGTATTAAAATATTTGTGTTCGTTATTTTCAAAGTTTATTTTCGAAAGAAAATTTTTGAAATACCACATTTCAATATTGAAAAATAAAAATTACAAATTTGATTCAAACGGAAAAATGCAAAGTAAAATTATATAAAACTTAAATATTAACACAATTAAAATTAGTACACATATTAAGTAAGAACAAACAACCCTACAATACTCCCCCATCCAGAGATTTATTGTTAAATAAATTAAAAGTAACTTTCTTTTTCGTATTTGTTTCAGGTAAATGTGTTAAGTCAACCATAGCTGGTTTCAAACGATCAATAGGAATATTTTTAACTTCATTGTTTATTTCTACTCTAAAATTTTTAATATCTTTTTCAATAACTTTGAACGGTCCTTCGTAGGGATGTTGTAAGGAATGTTTATTGATAACACGCACGAAAACATATTTACAGTTTTGTAAATCTTTTGGAACGAAAATAGCTGAAGAATTTTGATGATGGTTAAGATTTGATCTAAAATTTCGAAAATGTTCACGCAATGTACTTAAAACATCTGATGTAGTTGTTGTTTCATTAGATTTAACAACAAGTTCACCAGGTAAACGTAAATTTTGACCATAAACCATTTCAGCAGATGTAGCCGAAATATCTTCTTTGAATGTTGATCGCAAACCAAGAAGTATTATCGGTAACTCTTCACTCCAATTTCTTGATTCATTTCTAGCCATTATTGAGGACTTTAGTTGCCTATGGAATCGCTCTACCATTCCATTAGCTTGAGGATGATAAGGAGACGTTTTAATATGGTGACTGCCAAGAAATTTAGTTAATTCCGAAAATAAATTTGAGGTGAACTGGGCTCCCTGATCTGTAGTAATTTTTAATGGAATTCCGAATCGTGAAATGTATTCATTAAAAAATTTTTTAGCAATAGTTGGCGCAGAAATATCTCTTAACGCAAATGCTTCAGGCCAACGCGTAAACCTATCAATAATGGTAAAAATATAACAATGTCCTCTTGAAATAGGTAAAGGGCCTACAATATCTAAATGAATATGCTCAAACCTACTCTTAGGTATTGGAATTTTGGAAACTGGGGATTTCGTATGACGACTAACTTTCGATTTCTGGCAACTTATACACTCTTTTGACCAGATATTAATTTGTTTGTTCATATTTGGCCAATAATATTTCCTAACAATCAATCTACGAGTTGCCTTTGTACCTGGATGTGCGATTCCATGTAATAAATCAAACACTGTTTTTCGTAAAATGTTTGGAATAAATGGTCTAGGATTTTCACCCGAATCTTCGCACCAGATGTTAAAATTTAAAAATGAAATTTTAATCAGTTTAAGATTATGGCAACTTTGACTAGAAATAATTTCAGTCAACTCACTATCCTTTTGTTGTTCATTTTGCAATACTTTAAAATTTAAGTCGAAATTCTTAATTGCCTCTATTTCAAAAGTTCGTGATAAAGTATCAGCTACTATATTATCTTTTCCTCTAACGTACTGTATATCGTTTGTGAACTGTGCTATGAATTCGAGATGCCTCGTTTGTCTAGGACTACGTTCTGTTTTTGAACCTAAAGCAAAAGTTAAAGGTTTGTGATCGGTATAAACTGTAAATTGTCGTCCTTCTAAGAGATATCGAAAATGCTTAACGTTTAAATATATTGCTAACAACTCTCGGTCGAAAGTGCTATATTTGGTTTCTGAAGGTGAAAGTTTTTTAGAAAAGAAACCTATTGGCTCCGATTTGCCATTAAAATGTTGCTGTATGACACCGCCAACTGCTGTATTAGATGCATCAACATTCAAAGAAAGCTTTGCATCTTTATTAAAGTGGTTTAATAATACCGTAGATGCAAATCTTTCTTTTATACATTCAAATGCTTTAGTTGATGTGTCGTCCCAAATTAATGTTTTATCCCTTTTATTGTTAGTATTATTAATTAAATTATATATTGCACTTGTATATTCAGCAAGATTCGGAATATATCGATGATAATAATTTATCATTCCAATAAACTTTTGAGCCTGTTTCAAAGATTTTGGAAGCTCAAAACTACGAATTGCTGCTACTTTTTCATCTGTTGGTCTAATACCAGAGCCGGAAATGTTGTGCCCTAAAAAATCTATATTATTTACTCCAAAGATACATTTGCTAGGTTTAATATTTAAACCATATTCCGATAAACGCTCGAAAAGTATGCGCAGATCTCTTAAATGTTCCTTTTCATCCCCACTTGCGATAAGCAAATCATCAACGTATGCAAATACAAAGTTTAGACCACTTACAACTTCGTTTATAAATCTCTGAAAAGTTTGGGACGAATTTCTCAATCCAAAGGGCATACGTAAAAACTCAAACATACCGAAAGGTGTTGTTATTGCTGTTTTATATATGTCTTCTTTGGCCATTGGTATCTGATGATACGCTTTTACTAAATCAATTTTGGAAAACACGTTTTTGTTGCGAAGATTCATATTGAAATCATGAATATGAGGCAAAGGATAACGATCAGGTACGGTTGCTACGTTCAGTCGTCGAAAATCACCACAAGGACGCCAGTCATTAAGGTCCTTCTTGGGTACTAGATGAAGTGGAGATGCTACTGATGAATTCGATGGTCTACAAATTCCAGATTTTAACAAAAAATCAAACTCGGCTTTGGCTACTTTGAATTTTATAGGATCTAAGCGCCTGGGCTTAGAAAAAGGAAGGTTTCCTTCAGTGACTAGTCTGTGTATCGTAGTATGTTTAACTGGCTTCATATAATCTGGTTCGGAAATCAGAGATGGAAATTCTTTCAATAACTTCGTATATTGATTATTAATATATTTGGAAGAATTCATAAACTTTATTTAAACATAAAATATATATAAAGATAGCAAAAATGGAGATCGGTCTTTTCGACACGTGCGCAGCACAAAAGGTGAAAAAGAAAAAAAAGAACTTTTGACAGTTCATTATTATAAAGTATAAATATATGTATGCGTAAGTGTAGGTGGACAGGGTTGTATGTCCATCCAACACCTCTCCTGTTGAGATATTAAATCCCCAAAATGAGTTTTGTTAGCCTGGTGAATACCTCTTCACAGGTTTAACTTTCCGTGTAGACCTTCTAGGTGTTTCACATGTAATGATATTATCTGCCGCAGTGATCCGAGGTTGTGGTGGACCCTCGATGGTGTTGCTTGGAATCGCCGAAGAATTGGTTACGACCGAGTGTTCCTCTACTTGGGAACGATCCTCGGGTGGCTCAATGTCCGTTAAGCCAAACGCTTCTGTTAAGAATGGCTGGTGTTCCGGCTCCGTTGTATGCAGCTCTTGCGTATAGCGTTTACGGATTTGGTTGGTATGTGCGCGGATCACTTTGCCATTTTCCAGTATTAGATTATACATAACCGCTCCAACTCGTTCAATGATTTTGGCGGGTTTCCAGTCGAATTTGTTGTAAGAGTGGACGTATACGTATACGGTTTGCTGTGGTTCAAACGCTGAGTGCTTTGTACCGTGTTTTTGATTAAATTGTTTTTGCATGTTTTGTTTTTGCGTGTTGTCGGCTCCGGTTGGTTTGGATGAACTAGGCAATATTAAACTTAGTGGTATTCGTATATTTCGCCCGAATAAAGCCTCTGCTGGTGATGTCTGTTTTGGTGTGTTTTTATTTGGTGTTGATCGAAAGCATTGTAAAAATGATTGCAAGTTTTGGACTGTGGTACCCTCTCCTTTATGTTTCTTTAAAGCTCTTTTGAAAGTATCCACGAATCGTTCAGCTTGGCCGTTCGACATCGGATAATAAGGACTGGATCGTAAGTGTTCAATGCCATTTTCTGTCAGAAATCTCTGAAATTGCGTGCTTACGAACTGTGTTCCATTGTCGGACACGATGCATTTTGGTATGCCAAGTCTGCCAAAAACTTCGGTTAACATTTCAATGGTTTTGTAACTTGAAATATTTGTTGTTGGTATTATCTCCGGCCATTTTGAGTACGCGTCAACAATAACAAAAAAATATGTGTTGTCCAACGGGCCAGCGTAATCAATGTGCAGTCTTTCCCACGCTTCCGATGGAGTGGGCCATGGTTGGAGGTGTGTCTTCGTGGGTAGCTTTGCTGCTGAAGCACATCCGCTGCAATTTCGTACCAGTGATTCGATATCAGAATCGATATTAGGCCAGTAAACGAAACTTCTGGCTATCGATTTTGTTCGTTCGATGCCGGGGTGTCCTTTGTGTAATTGCTTAAGAACCCTCTGGCGCAGTATTGTAGGTATCACGATGCGATGTCCGAACATGAGACATTCATCAACTGTATGGAGCTCATTTTTGCGATTTAAAAATTGTTTTGCTTCTCCTGTGCTTTTAAAATTATTTGGCCACCCGTTGCTTACATACTGCATAATCATACGTAGTGATTTATCTTTTTGTGATTCGTATTTAACCATTTTGTGGGTAACGGGCAATATGGCGATTGAATCTGTGAGTATTTGCGAAACTTCGGCTTCACATTGAATAGAAGCTATGACGTAATCTTCCGCCGGATTTGCGTTTTTGTCCATTAGGCGTGATAAAACGTCTGCGTGACCAAAATTGTTAGTTGATACGTAGCTAATGTCGAAGTCATAAGCTAATAATTTTATAGCCCACCGCTGTAATCGGTTTGCTTGGTGTACTGCGATGCCTTTCTTGTTGCCAAATATCGCAAGTAATGGTTTGTGGTCCGTTTGTAGCTTGAATTTTCGCCCAAAAATCATTTTGTGAAATTTTGTGAGCGCGAAAACGATGGCCAGTCCCTCTTTCTCTATTTGGCTGTAACCTTTTTCAGCCGTTGTGAGTGACCGTGCCGCATGACATATTGCTTTCATAGAACCGTCCGGGTACTCGTGCAGAATGCATGCCCCGAGGCCGTAGTTTGAAGCGTCTGCCGCAACAACAATATCGAGTTTTGGATCGAAGTGTGTCAATAATAAATCCGAAGTGAGAATGTTCTTAAGTTGCTTAAAGCATGTGCTTTGCTTTTGAGACCAGTGCCATTTGACGCTCGACTTCAATAATTCATCAAGTGGTCCTCTGTAGGTGCGTAAGTTGGGGATGAATTTACCGTAAAAATTGATTGCTCCCAGGAATGAGCGTAGTTCTGAAACGTCTTTTGGTTCTGGCATTTGTGTTAATGCTGTTATGCGCGCCCGATCTGGCTGTATGCCTTCTTCGGTAACCAAAAATCCTAGGTATTTAATTTTCTTCGAATAGAACGTGCATTTCTCAAACTTCAATTTGAACCCGAAATCGTGTATTCGTTTTAATACGGCTACCAGTTTGTCATCATGATCCTCTCGACTTTGGCCTGCTATGAATATGTCGTCTATGTATGCCGCTACACCGGTGAGACCAGTTAGCATTTTATCCATAATCTGTTGGAATATCGTTGGGAACGCTTTGACGCCGAAAACCATTCGGTTGTACCTGAACAGACCCAGGTGTGTGTTTATAGTGAGAAGGTGTTTCGACTCTTCGTCCACTTCCACCTGTAGGAAAGCGTCTGAGAGGTCGATGTGGCTAAAAAACTTAGCCTTCGCCATGCGTGCAAAAAGGTCCTCGGGCAAAGGTAATGGGTACTGGTGCATTTCCAAAGCGTTGTTTAAACCGGTTGAGAAATCGCCGCATATTCGCACGCCACCTGTTGCTTTTCTTGTCACCACGATTGGAGCTGCCCAGTCAGAAATGTTGACTGGTGTGATCACGTTTATCTTTTGCAAACGTTGTAGTTCGGCTTCTACCAGCCCCTGTATGGCATAAGCGACTGGACGCTTTTGCCGAAATATGGGCTGCTGGTCTGGCTTGACCGTGAGATGGGCTTTTGCTTTGGTGCAAAGCCCGAGTTCGTCACTAAAAACGCCTGGAAATGATTGTTTCAGCAGTGAAATGCTTTTACTGATTGAGATGTTTGTACTTCCCTGATTTTTGAATGACTCTTCGTTGATTTTGTTGCAAATTGCATTGATTGATTCGTCCTCCAGTTTTAATGCTGCGATCCAGTCTAAACCCATGACGTTGAGGTTTTGAATCGGAGAAACGTAGCATGTTGTTGAGGCCTGCTTATCCTTGAATTTAGCAGTGCACTCGAATTGTGCTGATAGTGGGAGCTTGCCAGTTGCGCTGCGAGCTGTGTTGCTGACTTTCGTGGCATTGCTCACGTTGAGTCGATGAAAAATGTCTTCAGATATGATAGTTATATCGGAAGCAGTGTCGAATTGAAGATCCGTCGAGAAACCGTTGATCTGCACGCGAATGTATTTGCGATTTGCTACGCTGATTTTGTTAGTAACAAATATGCTATTTATTGATTTGCCTTCACCTTGGCTTTTGTTGGTTCTTTTCGATGTCTTGTCCGTGCGTTTTCCGTTTGCGGGTTTTTGCTTTTTTGTAATTTTGCCCGAATTGCAATAACCTTCTTTGTGCCCTTCACGGTTGCATTGTTTGCATTTGTGCTTTCTAAATTGACAATCTGACGTGTAATGCATTCCGCCGCAATACCAGCACGGTGTTTTTGGAATGCGATTGTTGTCTTTCTTCGCATAAATCTTGTTGACTGTGCGTGTCTCATTTTTATTTTCAATTAATGCTGTATCTGTTTTAAGATTTAATAAACGCTTACACTCTGCTGCTAATTTGTCAAGAGTAAGGGTTTCTTCGCTACTGTCTAGTTTTGCCAGTAATTTAGTTCTAACCTCAAAATCGGTTGGAGACTTCAAACCCATGATAAATATCAAACACTTGAATTGATCCAACGTTAACTTATCTAATTGGAATTTTTCGCAGTCCTTGTTGACTGTGCCTGCGTACGTTATAAAATCTGTGGTTGTGTCTTTACTTATTTGTAGACAATGATAGCGCATGTTAAAAAGAGACTTTTGTGAACCAAACAATTTTGTGAGTTTCTCCACAGTTTCTTTGAACCTGAGGTCTCGTGGATGTTTTGGCAAAATAAAATTTACATACTTTGTGTGTTCTGTGATGCTTAGCTTGCGCAAAAGTAAACGGACTTTGGCTGCATCGTCAAGATTTGCTGCGTCAACTTCAAACAAATCTTCGTATCGTGCATACCACAAATCGAAAGTGAGGTTATCCTCGACGCTATATGAAAACTCTTGGATACTGGTTGCTAAAGACTCAATAAGAAATTCTGGGGAGTTTTCGGAGTGCTTTGTGCTACTGGATTGTTGTTTGCCCTCCAGGAGTTGTTTCACTAGCTGTTGCATGGCGGCGCTGTCTTTTTCCCGCTGTAGTTGCATCTGTTGGAAAAACGCTTTCATTTCCGCCTCCATAATATTTCTTTTCCTTTACGTGAATGATGTATTAGGATCCCATCCTCGTCGCCACTAATATATTTGGAAGAATTCATAAACTTTATTTAAACATAAAATATATATAAAGATAGCAAAAATGGAGATCGGTCTTTTCGACACGTGCGCAGCACAAAAGGTGAAAAAGAAAAAAAAGAACTTTTGACAGTTCATTATTATAAAGTATAAATATATGTATGCGTAAGTGTAGGTGGACAGGGTTGTATGTCCATCCAACAATTATCAACAGAGAAAATTTTGGGAAGAGGGATATTGCATAAACGTGATATAGTATTAACAGAAAGACTTGTCAACGGATCAACTAAACGTTTATTTTTAATGTCAATAAGTAAACCATATTTACATAAAAAATCCGCACCTATGATTGGTTTAGCAATGTCTGCAATTAAAAATTTAAATGGAAACTCGCGCCGTAAACTTAAGTTTATGTTTAAAATTTTTGTACCATAAGTTGAAATTGTAGTACCGTTAGCTGCTGTTAAAATTATGTCAGATTTCTTATTACATGCAAATTTTGAAACTGGCAAAACTGAAATTTCCGCCCCACTATCAATAAGAAAATTGAGCTTATTATCTTTGTCAAATATAAACAAGCGACGAGTGGAAACATCAAACTTTCCGTTGTTCGTCGCTGCAACAACGGAAGACTTTAGTTTGTTGAACTATTTTTTGAAAATGCGCATGGTTGTTCACATTTCATAGCCTTGCTTCCGAATCTATAATGGTACCTACAGAGCCAATTTGGATTATCACGAGATTTTGACCTGTTCCTAGAGGGACTTCTAAATATGTTCCTACCTATAGATCGGGATCTGGAGTAATTTTGACTCATCTCTTTCCTAATTTCATTTATTTCTAATGATAATTTTTCAAAATTTTTACAAATGACATTAGTTGTCTGAACTAAACTGGATATAATTGAATTATCACTTTTTGAATTGCTGACTGAAGCTATTTCACTTTTATTGATAACTTCCCATACATTATCAGCCAATTTCATTAGTTCAGTAATATTACTGGAATTTGAACCAGTTAAAACAATATTCAAATTTTTTGGAAGTTTCCTCATCCAAAGTTTTTTGAGGACTTCTTGGCTAAAATTGCTACCAGACAACAAAACAAGAGACCGATAAAATTCTGAAGGTTTGCGATCTCCCATATCTGAATCTGATAGAACTCTATCCAACTTAGCATTCTCACTTAACGAGTGCCTATCAATTAAAATGTGCTTTAGCGCGGAAAATTTATTCGTCTCAGGAGGGTTTTGTATAAAATCTAAAATTGTCATAATGACTTCCTGAGGAAGTGCAGTTATGACATATTCATATTTTGTCACCTCCTGAGTTATGCTCTTTCTGCTAAATTGCATTTCGGCATGGATAAACCATGCCTCTGGGCAATTCGTCCAAAATTGGGGAAGCTTAACCGATGTTGCAAAGATTTCATTAGAGTTCTGATTCACATATGGATTTACAATTTCGTTCTGAAAATTATTATCTTGTAAATCGATAAGTGAATCGTTCTGTTGATGTGTTGGTGTAGATGTATGTGGTGGTGAACGGAACATGTTTAAAGAAATGTTGTTAGGTACCTAAACAAAAAATAAAATCTCTGGAAAAGAGTGTTTACAATTTACTTTAAAATTATATGTATGTATGTAAATATATATCAATTGTACGGAATTAAGTTTGATAACGTAATAATATCAAACAAAAATAAAGTTAAATTAATTTGTCTATTACTTAATAATCTGCAATATTAATTATTAAGTTATAAATATGTATGCATACATACAATTCTGATGTTTAGAGCGATGAATTTATTTGTCGTTACTTATTCCACCTTGATTGTTGGACGTTTTTATAATATCGTTTGAAAATGTATCAAATGGTCAAATGCCAGAAGTGATGTTGTGGTTGTAGTTGTTGTGACGGTACCAGCGTTATAGTTGTTGTTGTAACGTCTGTACAGGCTGTACTAGCTGTTGATGGTGCGCACGATTTCGACGACGACGACGATAATCGATAATGTTGATGATAATAATTGTAATGTTGGCGTAAATGATGCAAATGACCTAACTGATTGAGGTATTGTTGTTGTTAAAATATCCCAGCGTTTTATTTTTCCTGCTCTGATGATTCTTTATAATCTACAGTTGAATTTTCAGCCTCTATTAACTCCACTTTTATTGCCGCAAGTACAAGTGCTGAGTCTGAGTACTGTACGTAAGTGAGGTACGGCAAGCAGTGTATCCAAGAAGTTCTCCACAGCTATACACAAGCGACGGAAGTGCCAGGCTCCAAAATAAACAACTGACAAGCACGATAGCAGCTTTTCTTAATGTTTTTAAAAATTTGTTTTAGTTATTTCATTTAAATGCACACTTTTATTGCGTTTTTAGCGAAAGGCAGGATCGCCAATTATAGTATACCAATATGGTATTAAAATATTTGTGTTCGTTATTTTCAAAGTTTATTTTCGAAAGAAAATTTTTGAAATACCACATTTCAATATTGAAAAATAAAAATTACAAATTTGATTCAAACGGAAAAATGCAAAGTAAAATTATATAAAACTTAAATATTAACACAATTAAAATTAGTACACATATTAAGTAAGAACAAACAACCCTACAAGCCCAACCAGCCCAACCTTATATTCAAGCTAGCGCAACCACCACACAAATTTTACAAAAATCAAAAAATTGAAACGTACTAAATATCCCTATATTAATTGCTAATTTAGTACGCATTCATTTAATTTATTACACTTGTCTTTTACAAAATATCGCGGCCCCTTAGTCAGCCCAACCAGCCCAACCTTATATTCAAGCTAGCCCAACCACCAAACAAATTTTACAATAATCAAAAAATTGAAACGTACTAAATATCCCTATATTAATTGCTAATTTAGTACGCATTCATTTAATTTATTACACTTGTCTTTTAAAAAATATCGAGCCTTCTTAGTCAGCCCAACCTTATATTCAAGCTAGCGCAACTACCCAACAAATTTTACAATAATCAAAAAATGAAAACGTACTAAATATCTCTATATTTATTGCTAATTTAGTACGCATTCATTTAATTTACTACACTTGTCCTTTAAGAAATATCGGCCCCCCTTAGTCAGCCCAACCATCCCAACCTTATATTCAAGCTAGCGCAACCACCAAACAAATTTTACAATAATCAAAAAATGAAAACGTACTAAATATCTCTATATTTATTGCTAAAAAATATCGCGGCCCCTTAGTCAGCCCAACCAGCCCAACCTTATATTCAAGCTAGCCCAACCACCAAACAAATTTTACAATAATCAAAAAATTGAAACGTACTAAATATCCCTATATTAATTGCTAATTTAGTACGCATTCATTTAATTTATTGCACTTGTCTTTTAAAAAATATCGAGCCCCCTTAGTCAGCCCAACCAGCCCAACCTTATATTCAAGCTAGCGCAACCACCAAACAAATTTTACAATAATCAAAAAATGAAAACGTACTAAATATCTCTATATTTATTGCTAAAAAATATCGCGCCCCTTAGTCAGCCCAACCACCAAAAAAATTTTACAATAATCAAAAAATGAAATTAGGTACTAAATATCCCTATATTTATTGTAACCTCTCTGAACTTGGCAAGACAACTTTTACGTAGCAATGAACAAACTATTGGGTAATTTGCCGTAAATTATCCGTAAATTATCCGTGAAACAAAAAAATTTGCCGCGGCCCTATTTTAGAAAATATCGTTTGCCCCGCTAAGTTCATGTGAAGTTAGCGGGGCAAACTCCAAAAAAACTAGTAAAGAGAACAGTTAGATAAATAATTCTTGCATTAGTGGCAACTTTTCACTACCTAGTTTAGAGACCTGTTAGAAAAACAATTCTTGCACTGGAATTTGCCGCAAATTATCCGTAATTGAGTGGCATATTCGAAATTAAAAAAAAAAAAAAAATTTTTTTCTGTTTGCCCCGCTAGCTTCATGTGAAATATGAGTGGCAACTTTTCACTACCTAGTTTAGAGACCAGTTAGAAAAATAATTCTTTCTTTGGAATTTGCCGTAAATTATCCGTAACTGATTGGCATATTTCAAAATTTAAAAAAAAAAATTTGAATTTTTTTTCTGTTTGCCCCGCTAACTTCATGTGAAATATGAGTGGCAACTTTTCACTACCTAGTTTAGAGGCCAGTTAGAAATATAATTCCTTTTTTTGGAATTTGCCGTAAATTATCCGTAATTGAGTGGCATATTCAAAATTAAAAAAAAAAAAAATTTGAATGTTTTTTCTGTTTGCCCCGCTAGCTTCATGTGAAATATTAGTGGCAACTTTTCACTACCTAGTTTAGAGACCAGTTAGAAAAATAATTATTTCTTGGGAATTTGCCGTAAATTATCCGTAATTGAGTGGCATATTCAAAATTAAAAAAAATTTGAATTTTTTTTCTGTTTGCCCCGCTAGCTTCATGTGAAATATGAGTGGCAACTTTTCACTACCTAATTTAGGGACCTGTTAGAAAAACAATTCTTGCACTGGAATTTGCCGCAAATTATCCGTAATTGAGTGGCATATTCCTGGCAATACCTACAAGAGAGTAGATACTAATCGCATTTTTTGCAGGGTATTTATGAACAAACTGATGATAGCGGGACAGTTCGTGGCACAAGTTCAAATAATATAAACACACATAGTCGTTTCTGCATTGTTCTGTACGAGTGTGCGAATGTGATATTTGGCTTTCCCAGCAAACACAGTCTCAAACGTTAGAGAAATATTGTAGTTTTACATTTATTATTTATTGTTGTCACAGTTATCGATTATTTGAATTTTATTTTCATTATAATAAAATTGAACAGGAATAATTGGATTTCATTTCATTGCAGTTAGTAATTTCTCATTAGAAACCAATTAGAATTTCGCATTAGAATTTGATTCGAAAACTAACCTTTTTCTCGATATCGGGAACTAAGTCCCCTTTTGTAGAGAACGCTATAATTCGCGACAGTCTCTCAAATCGTTCTCCAACCTTCTACCTTAGAGAATAACATTATAATTCGAGTCGTTTTCTAATCGTCCTCGAACTTAACTGTTTGCTGGGTTAATACGGGACAATGTTTAGCGAAAGTGTTAAGGATATTAAAGAGATATTGGCGCAAGCTACACTGCTAATGAAATGCTGAGATTGAAACCGTTAAGCAGCGAACGTTTTGTTTAATTACATAAGATAAAGAAATTGTAAACAGATAGTAAATTTCGATGAAGTGGCGTATATAACGGGACAATTTTGAGCGAAAGTGTTGAGGACATGAAAAGAAATATTGGAGCAGGCTGCACTGCTTTGAAATGCTGAGATTGAATCCGTTAAGCAGCTTCTCTGCCGCAGTTGCTATAGCGATAAGTGAAATTGCATCAGTGGATAGTTAAAAAGAGCCTATATAAATGTGCGTAGGTTCACATGAAGCTAGCGGGGCAAACAGAAAAAAAATTCAAATTTTTTTTTTTTTTAATTTTGAATATGCCACTCTATTACGGATAATTTACGGCAAATTCCAAAGAAAGAATTATTTTTCTAACTGGTCTCTAAACTAGGTAGTGAAAAGTTGCCACTAATATTTCACATGAAGCTAGCGGGGCAAAGAGAAAAAAAATTCAAATTTTTTTTTTTTTTTAATTTTGAATATGCCACTCAATTACGGATAATTTACGGCAAATTCCAAAAAAAGAATTATTTTTCTAACTGGTCTCTAAACTAGGTAGTGAAAAGTTGCCACTCATATTTCACATGAACCCAGCAAACACACTACTGGTAATAACTCCGTATTTACCAGATAATTTCCCAGATAAGTTTTCAGTTAAACAGCATTGGCCTCGGGATAGAATTACCCTATATACTTCATGTGCATGTGAATTAATCAAGTACAATAGCAAATAACAAAACTGGAGTATAGGAGAAATTTCTTTGATATTTTCCATGCCCTATACCAGAATACTGCTCATAATTTTTAGGTAGTTTCCATGAATATATACTGGTATTTTCCTTGATAATTACTTGTAATATACGTCAAAATATGGGCAAAGTTACTGGTAGTTTATTTTTATTTTACAGGTAACTAAAGGTAACTTACATAAATAAATACAGGTATTTTACTAAATAGGTGTTAGTAATTTACTTGTAAATATATCCTTGAATACCTGTAGCTTCGTAGTATTCTCCTCAATAGTTACTTCGTGATTTTCTGGTAAATACTCGGTAAATTATGAATATTTTCTTTGCTAGTTACTTACTTTTTCCATATTCTAAATTAAATACGATTTTGTGAATTTTATTATTGTATTGAATTATTTTATTGTATTAGTTATTTTAAAAAAAGAAAAGGAATTTTTATAAAAATTCAAATTTTTATTAACAAACATAATAAAACATTGAAAAAAATATTATTTGTAGTCCCGATACTTGAACCCAGATCGTTGCTTGCTGAGTAAAAATGCATCTATAGAAAAATTTTAATGAAATATCACAGTTTGTTATCAGATTTTAATTTAATTTATATATTTAAGGCCGATTTTTCGTCGTTTTGGGAATTGTTATTTCATTTCTAATTTCCTTATTAAAAAAAAAAAACAACTTAAAAAAACACAAAACGTGTATTCATCACGAAAAATTGCCTTAAATATCTTAATTGAAACAAATTTCAAAACGACTTACCAGGACATTCCCGCATTCGTTTGCCCTTTCCTACATTTTCCACAGAAAAACAAATTTTTCAAAAAAACCGAATGAAAAATTTTGAAAGACCAATTGATCGTTCTGCATATAGCCTGCTGAACGTAGTGTAAATTTTCAAATATTGTGGTAAATATTAAGTATTCCACTTGTAAAATATTTGAAAAATACCGGAAGAAGTATATAACTTGGAATTTCGTATTTATTTTGGATTTATACCAAAACTTTACTTATTGGAAACTTATGGTATTATTCAAGTAAAAATAAAGTGGAATACCTGGAAAATACCTAAAAAATACCCAATACATACTTTATTTATACATTGGTAGCTATGAAGGAGGGATACCGAAATTTTACCAAAAGCTTATTTACTTTCGATTCATTGGTATTAGTAAGTTTGAAATTTTTTTGTTTGTGTTTGTAGTTCGGTAGCCGATGTTTGTAGGGAAGTTAGCGGGGCAAACAGAAAAAAAATTCAAATTTTTTTTTTTAAATTTTGAAATATGCCAATCAGTTACGGATAATTTACGGCAAATTCCAAAGAAAGAATTATTTTTCTAACTGGTCTCTAAACTAGGTAGTGAAAAGTTGCCACTCATATTTCACATGAAGCTAGCGGGGCAAACAGAAAAAAAATTCAAATTTTTTTTTTTTTAATTTTGAATATGCCACTCAATTACGGATAATTTACGGCAAATTCCAGTGCAGGAAATATTGTTCTAACAGGTCTCTAAATCAGTTTTCGAAAAGTTGGCCCGCTAAGTTCATATGAAGTTAGCGGGGCAAACAGAAAAAAAATTCAAATTTTTTTTTTTTAAAACATTTGAAATATGTCAATCACTTACGGATAATTTACGGCAAATTCCAGTGCAAGAATTATTTATCTAACTGTTCTCTTTACTAGTTTTTTTGGAGTTTGCCCCGCTAAGTTCATGTGAAGTTAGCGGGGCAAACACAAAAAAAAATATTTTTTTTTTTTTTTTAATTTTGAATATGCCACTCAATTACGGATAATTTACGGCAAATTCCAGTGAAAGAAATATTGTTCTAACAGGTCTCTAAATCCGTTTTCGAAAAGTTGCCCCGCTAAGTTCATATGAAGTTAGCGGGGCAAACAGAAAAAAAATTCAAATTTTTTTTTTTTAAATTTTGAAATATGCCAATCAGTTACGGATAATTTACGGCAAATTCCAGTGCAAGAATTATTTATCTAACTGTTCTCTTTACTAGTTTTTTGGAGTTTGCCCCGCTAACTTCACATGAACTTAGCGGGGCAAACGATATTTTCTAAAATAGGGCCGCGGCAAATTTTTTTGTTTCACGGATAATTTACGGATAATTTACGGCAAATTACCCAATAGTTTGTTTATTGCTACGTAAAAGTTGTCTTGCCAAGTTCAGAGAGGTTTTATTGTAACAAGAATCCGAATCCGGAAAACCAATATTTTCAGTAGTTTGCGAGATATTTGCAATCAAAGTTCAGAATTTTCTGTCATTTTCATGTGGTTGTTGAAATCACATTACCCTGTGAGAAAAGAGTGGAACGCGGAAGGACATCACCGTGGCGGTAGCCACGGCTATGTCAACCACCCGGAGTTGGAATGGCGTAGCCCAGGGTTATTTTTTGAAGCCAATGCGGAAGGGTTTTTGGTAATCGCTTACGTGGGGTACCGAGCGCTAATACACAACCAAAAATGTTGAGACGCGCTTTGGTCCCAGGAGCATGAATATTATTCCGGTGAACCAATATTTTTAGTAGTTTACGAGATATTTGCAGTTAAAGTTCAGAATTTTCTGTCATTTTCATGTGGTTGTTGTAATCACATTACCATCTGAGAAAAGAGTGGCACGCGGAAGGACATCACCGTGGCGGTAGCCACGGCTATGGCAACCACCCGGAGTTGAATCCCTTATCACTTTGGTCCAACCCTGTTGAAACAGCGCGTTTCCTTGGACTTCCGTTAGAAGAGCCCGATGACAACTAGGAGTGTTCTGGCCCTTTGGGCAGGGCGAAGCACTGCTAACAACAACAACCCGGAGTTGAAATGGCGTAACTTTTCACTAAAACAAAAAAATTAAATTTCGAATTCGGATCATTGATACTGAGGTCAAAACGCGTTTTTGACACCCCTATCATATGTTTAGCTAATTTATTAGTAGTTGAGTGCCAAAGGAAACAAATACCAATATTTTTTTTCCGGTTTCGGATTCTTGTTACAGAGGTCAAACCGCGTCTTTTGGTACCTCCCTTGATATTTTTTGAGATGTATTAGCAGTTACGTACGGTCGTAAAGAATTACCTTGAACATATTTTGATTTAAAAAAATGAACTTCGTAATCGTTTACGTGGGGTACCGAGCGCTAATACACAACCAAATATGTTGAGATATGTATCAGGAAACGCGCTGTGGTCCCAGGAGCATGAATATAACTCCGCTGAACCAATATTTTTAGTAGTGTCCGAGATATTTGCAGTTAAAGTTCAGAATTTTCTGTCATTTTCATGTGGTTGTTGTAATCACATTACCCTGTGAGAAAAGAGTGGCACGCGGAAGCCAGGGTTATTTTTTTAAGCGCGGCCGAAGGCCGCTCACTCCGAAAGGTGTTCTGCACATAAAGAACACCGATCGGGCCCCTAAACAAGGGTCATTTTTGGGCTATGGCAACCACCCGGAGTTGAAATTGCGGGTAATTCTTTACGACCGCACGTAACTGCTAATACACGTCCAAAAATATCGGGAGAGGTATCAAAAGACGCGTTTTGACCTCTGTAACAAGAATCCGAATCCGGAAAAGAAATATTTTAGTTCAGTGAAAAGTTATTAACAAAAAACCAAAAAATGACCCAGGTCAAATCCTGATATAGGGGTCCGATCCATGTTTTTTATGTGCAGAACAACTTTCCGCATTGGCGGCCTTCGGCCGCGCTTCAAAAAATTACCTTGGGCTACGCCATTCCAACTCGAGGTGGTTGCCAAAACCGTGGCTACCGCCACGGTGATGCCCTTCCGCGTGCCACTTTTTTCTCACAGGGTAGTGTGATTACAACAACCACATGAAAATGACAGAAAATTCTGAACTTTGATTGCAAATATCTCGCAAACTACTGAAAATATTGGTTTTCCGGATTTGGATTCTTGTTACAGAGGTCAAAACTCTTCTTTTGATACCTCTCTCGATATTTTTAGGTGTATTATCAGTTACGTGCGGTCGTAAAGAATTACCAAATCGCGTAGCTCAGTGCTATTGTTTGAAGAGCGGCCGAAGGCCGCCTACGCGGAAAGGTGTTCTGCACATAAAAAACATGGATCGGGCCCCTAAACCTGGGTGAATTTTCTGTTTTTCCAAAATATTTTCCAAAATAATGAAAATACTGGTTGAGCGGAGTTATATTCATGCTCCTGGGACGGGAACGCGTCTTTTGATACCTCGGTACCCCACGTAAACGATTACCATGAACTTTGACACTTAATAACTTTTGTGGTTGTTTGCCCCAAAAAAGATATACCGTTATGTTCAGTGCAAAAATACCTATCGATCCCAATATATGGTTTTTTTATTCCAGAGGTTGCGGTATTCTGCATTTGCTCCGAAATTTCCTTTAATTGGAACATATCATTGAAATTACTTTGATAGAATTAACTGAACACATTTCTTAACGGTTGTTGATAACCACCCGCACTAACACTTACTTGTCGTGAAATATTTAGCTATTTTAAACACGTTTTTAGAAGAGGATAGCATAAATTTTTAACAAGCACTACTAGCAAAAGCAAAACACACAGTTGATTACGCCTGTGTAACGGTTGCACGTCGGCTTAATTGCGCTGTCTCTAAGTGTAAGGGCACTGGAGCTTGCGATACTAGCTACGTTTGCGAACAAAGCATGCAAAAAAATGTGGTAACACCATGAAGCAATAATCAGGTGATGGCATGGTGACATCCACCCGCGCGTACATACCCAGCTAGAACACTATGCCTTAAATGAGCACTCATTTATGCCATAGCGCTAAGGGAAAGTATACCTCACAAATTTGACAACTTTCCATTATTTTGTACAGGGCAAAAGGAGAATTCTAAGGGATACGTTCACGTGCGTGTGAGCTTTTGTCTCTCTCTCTCATATAAGCTTCACGTATTTATTCATGCTATATCGCTCTCATGCGAATGCCTATATATAAGGGATGTTTAAGCCATAGTGTAAGGCATTAAATATGGCCTTAATGAGCCATTAAATAATGGATTATAAAAGGGATTCGTTAAGGCATTATATAATCTGTTATATAAGGGAATAAATTAAGGGATTTTATGAGGAATTATACTTTACCCGGTTTTGGATCCTCATCTTAAATAAAAGAATAGGTTATAAGTATATATTTATTAAAACATGAAATAATTTCGAAAAGCAAGTAAATGTAAATAAAATCGGCACCAAAAGAGTTACACAAATGAGCTGATTTAAGCGGCGTAAAATCTACAAAATGCTGTTGTTGCAGGTGGATGACCAACTAAAAACGTGTAAAACATACAGCCCAGACCCCAAACATCGGCAGGCAGACCATGGGGCGAACGCGTAACTACTTCAGGTGATATGTAATTGGGTGTACCTGTGAGAAAGAGAATACAAAAATTGTGTTATTTAATAAAGCACTGATTATTGCACGCAGTACTTACCACACATGGTCATGTGCTTCTCATCCGGTTCAGACCAGATACCACTTGTTGTAGTATACTAGACGCCTCCTCTTCGGTCATTGCACGTCCCATCTGTTGTTTCATATAGCGATGCAATTCACCATTGTGCGCCAACTCCAACAAATAAACGTAATTTTCATCTTGAAAGAATGTATACAATTCCAATACGGATGGATGTTTGAGGCGTGAATGTATTTCTACTTCTTGGCTAACCCTTCACGTTGTATAAGTTGTTTGTCGGTCTGAAATTCATTCATGTATTTTAATGTGTCTAAATTTTAAGTGAGGAGAATAACGCAAAATAATTTACCATTTTTATGGCCACCATTTGATTAGTGCGCGTACAACTCGCCTTATAAACACTTGCAAAGCCGCCTTTGCCAAGTAGGTGCAGCACTTCATAATCCTATGTAGAATAATTAGACAAAATAGCATGAGGGCGTCACTTTCACAAGCAATTTAATAAATTCCATGGTAATCGTTTACGTGGGGTACCGTGCTCTAATACGCGTCCAAAAATGTCCGGACGGATATCAAAAGATGCGTGTCCGTCCCAGGAGCATGAATATAACTCCGCTCAACCAATATTTTCATTATTTTGGAAAATATTTGCGAAAAACGTAAACGATTACCAATTCCATTAACTGACATTATTGCTTTAAAATTTTAAGTAGCCGCTAGTTTATGAAACATTGCAGCTTTTATTTCACTAAAAGTTGTTAGTTTTTTTGTATGCAGCCAACAATTTATAAATAAATAAAATTGCACACCTGCCAGCGTCCTTTGGCATTTTTTCCTTTTAAATTCGAATAACCAACCATGACTTAACAATATGACATGCATATATTACGCACTTGTTAGAACGAAATGCCGCTAGTATGTCAAGCATGAAAAAAAGTGTTGCCGTTCTTACATTCACAATAAATTGTCAAAGTTTTGGGATGGTATTGGTGAATCCCTTAGTACGTTCTAGCTGGGTAATTTGTGTAATGTAATTTGTTGTTGTACTTTGTGTTCTATAGTTGGATCATGGGTAATACTTTTCACCCAACGTCAAGTGTTAATACACGTCAAAAAATCTAGGTAGAGGTATCAATAGACGCGTCTTCACCTCCGTAACAATAATCTGGAGGGAGAAATCCGATATTTTTAGAATTTTGAGAGATATTTGCAGTTAAAGTTCACAATTTTTCTGTCATTTTCATGTGGTTGTTGTAATCACATTACCCTGTGAGAAAAAAGTGGCACGCGGGAGGACATCACCGTGGCGGTAGCCAGGGCTATGGCACACACCCGGAGTTGGAATGGTGTAGCCCAGGGTTATTTTTTGAAGCGCGGAAAGGTGTTCTGCACATAAAAAACGTGGATCGGGCCCCGAATTGGGGATCTGACCCGGGTCAATTTTCGGTTTTTCACTAATAACTTTTCACAGAAACAAAATATTGCTTTTCCCCCTTCGGATTATTGTTACGGAGGCCAAGACGCGTCTTTTGATACCTCTACCTAGATTTTGGGACGTGTATTAACACTTGACGTTGGATGGAAGGTATTAGCAAAAATGTAAGTAAAGTGAGAAGGACGCAAAACCATCCCTGCCAGAACACTGACTGTCATTTGACACAACATCTGATCTTCTGTACTATCCGTCTAATTGTCGGTGCTTCATACAAACTTTACATCACGGACACAACCCAGCTAGAACGTACTAATGGCTTAAGCAGGCCATTATGGCTTAAGCAGATACAGTACGTCAGCGTCGACGTATCCGTCATACGCTGAAATTTAGAACAAAATCAACTTTGCCGTATGCGTCGTATCTGTCGCTACGCACACAAATACTTCTCGTCTACTCAGCTGTCGGTTTTTTCAACGTATCGCCGTACTGTATCTGCTTAAGCCATGAGGGATTCCCCAATACAATCCCAAAACTTTGACAATTTATTGCGAATGTAAGAACGGTAACACTTTTTTTCATGCTTGACATACTAGCGGCGTTTCGTTCTAACAAGTACATAATATATGCATGTCATATAGTTAAGTCATGGTTGGTTATTCGAATTTAAAAGAAAGAAAAAAATGCCAAAGGACGCTGGCAGTTATGCAATTTTATTTATTTACAAATTGTTGGCTGCATACAAAAAACTTATAACTTTTAGTGAAATAAAAGCTGCAATATTTCATAAACTAGCGGCTACTTAAAATTTTAAAACAATAATGTCGGTTTACTGCGGATTGGGCGAGTGTATTGAGGTGCATATAATGGGATTGGTAATCCAAAATTCCAATATAATGAAAATATTGGTTGAGCGGAGTTGTATTCATGCTCCTGGGACGGAAACGCGTCTTTGGATACCCCTCCCGACATTTTTGGACGCTTATTAGCGCTCGGTACCCCACGTAAACGATTACCATGGAATTTATAAAATTGCTTGTGAAAGTGACGCCCTCATGCTATTTTGTCTAATTATTCTACATAGGATTATGAAGTGCTGAACCTACTTGGCAAAGGCGGCTTTGCAAGTGTTTATAAGGCGCGTTGTACGTGCACCAATCAAATGGTGGCCATAAAAATGGTAACTTATTTTGCGTTATTCTCCTCACTTAAAATTTAGACACATTACAATACATGAATGAATTTCTGATCGACAAACAACTTATACAACGTGCAGGGTTAGCCAAGAAGTAGAAATACATTCACGCCTCAAACATCCATCCGTATGGGAGCAGTATACATTCTTTCAAGATGAAAATTATGTTTATTTGTTGTTGGAGGTGACGCACAATGGTGAATTGCATCGCTGTATGAAACAACAGATGGGACGTGCAATGACCGAAGAGGAAGCGTCTAGTATACTACGACAAGTGGTATCTGGTCTGAACCGGATGAGAAGCACATGACCATGTATGGTAAGTCCTGCGTGCAATAATCAGTTCTTTATTAAATAACACAATTTTTGTATTCTCTTTCTCACAGGTACACCCAATTACATATCACCTGAAGTAGTTACGCGTTTGATTTCATGTTTAAATAAATATATACTTATATAACCTACTCTTTTATTTAAGACGAGGATTCAAAACCGGGTAAAGTATAATTCCTCATAAAATCCCTTAATTTATTCCCTTATATAACAGATTATATAATGTCTTAACCATGATACAATAAACAGGTAGACGCAGGAATAAAAAGCAGCCCTGCTATGTATTTTGCTGGTCGGTAAATTGTCAACAATTTCTTGTGTCAAAGTGATGGAAATAATGGCTGGTTATTGCTGCAAAGTTTGTTGCGCTGTACCATGAATAAATCGCATTGCCGGTATCAGCGCAATGTGTTAACGCAATTGCGCATAGTATTGTTTGGCACTGCTCGATTGTATTTGTGCTCAGAACAAAGGCTGGCATCAATTCGGTGGTAGCGCAGTTTAAAAAGCACCACCAATCTTAAGATAAGGAATCCGAACTCTAAACCTAACCTAAAAATTATAAGAAAACCCATTTTTGCTCCTGTTTAGGAAACACCGAGTTCAAAGCCAAACTTTTTCATAGTTTAATACAAAAATAAATTATTCAAATATTATTTATAAATTTTCAATGGTTTTAGAAATGGTACAGCGATATCAGCGCAATAACACTAAGGCACCCAACATTACTCAGCTTTCATATGAGAAGTTGACATTTTGTTATTGTTTACATGTGCACAAAAATGTAAGAAATGAAAATTAATTCTTTTACAGCAAATTTATGTTATTTTGCGAGTTCCGTGGTTAGTTTTAGAAGTGTGGCGGTGATATATTAATTATAAAGATGTGAAAGGTTGAGTGCTTCCCCCAAAATCGGAAATCTTTTTAGTTAGAACCTGAAGCCTCTTCGAGGAAGGCTTTTTCCAAGTCCCACTTCCTTTTGAGAACTGCAAAATAACTTTTTCCTATCGTTTCACTTGTGAACATCTTTTTCCCATTGAACAAACACTTTTTTGAATTGTATTTTAGTGTAATAAACCGAAAAATTATAAATCAGAAAATTATTGCTCAATGTAAACAAAACAAAAATGTAAACAAAACAAAAATATAAGCAGACATTGACAATCGGAAGACCACTTCGGATGAAAAAAAAAAAAATGCAACTCTGATGCGGTTACCTGTTAATTGTACCATGGTCTTAACGAATCCCTTTTATAATCCAATATTTAATGGCTCATTAAGGCCATATTTAATGCCCCACACTATGGCTTAAACATTTTTTATATATAGGCATTCGCATGAGAGCGATATAGCATGAATAAATACATGAAGCTTATATGAGAGAGAGAGTGACAAAAGCTCACACGCACGTGAACTTATCCCTTAGAACTCTCCTTGTTCCCTGTACAAAATAATGGAAAGTTGTAAAATTTGTGAGGTATACTTTCCCTTAGCGCTATGGTATAAATGAGTGCTCATTTAAGGCATAGTTTTCTAGCTGGGAAGGGAGCTTGCGCAAAGGTGATGTAAACAACTGTGTACGTGTGACCTTTTAATTCACTCTAACACAGTGAGATTGCCTTTAAATTAAGCATAGAGCTGTACTGGTCACTCCACCTTTTTTATTGCATCACCGCTGTCTATAAGACTGTCATTTACTGTCATACAAGATAAAATACTGTTTACACCAGTGCTTACCATAATAATGTCACTACTGACAAATGTAAGAATAGTTGCGTTCCAGTTTGCTGACCTGCGTCGGATCACGGTCATAATTTAACAGGAACGATGCGGGTCAGCTGCATGAGAGTTGTTTGTGTAAATAAGTGTGTATACATATGCCTGTTTGTACTACTAAGCAAATAAGGGTTGGCTTTCAAAAAATCTACTACAAAAAAATCTACTACTACGGATCCGAAATTGACCCAGAAAAATATCAAGATCACAGCGTTGTTGCATTTACATGCAAAAATTTATACAGGTCTGGGTTTGTGTTTAACTGGAACACGCCAAATGTACCAATGCTTTTTCACATTGAAAAAATTTATTTCTCTACATCTGAATTACTGGAACATTTGTTTTCTTCTATGATTTATGTAACTAAAATAAGGACGTTAAGTAAAACATTACAAAAATTCAAAGGTAAGTACTAAATGTTTGCTATACATATTTGTTGTACGTTAGGGTGGTGACTTTTGGAAATAGTTGCCGGCATATCCTACCCCGAAGTTCAGGAAACCTTGCTCCAATACTCCTGGAAAATAATTTTTTGTTACAAATGATATTACTAGCCATTAACATTTAGGGCCACTTTCATAAAAGTCGGTAGCCGCTAACCGGAGTTTAATTGATGTATTTTGTACGGTTAGCTGTCAAATTAATCGCAGATTAGTCTTAACCGGCTTTTATGAA
This sequence comes from Sphenella marginata, assembly GCA_951509765.1. Classification (NCBI taxonomy): domain Eukaryota; kingdom Metazoa; phylum Arthropoda; class Insecta; order Diptera; family Tephritidae; genus Sphenella; species Sphenella marginata. The sequence continues at coordinate 118,801,901 of OX608078.1, forward strand.
AGTGGCCATTAATTTACCTCGTAACACTGCCGTTTCAAAAGTTTTCGCTTAGAATGCGTGCCGGTTGAAAATTTTCTAGGAATTTTGAAAATGCACCACTACTGATAATCATTTGATAGTCAAATGACAGTCACTAATGACCATATGATTCAATTGGACGAACTATTCTAGCATACATACAAATACATTTGCCATAACATATCCGTCTCACACTGATAACAGCGACCCCTAATTGTCACTATTTTGGTCAGTACATGGTCAGCACTGAAATTTTGAGTGTGAGTGTGTTAGTTAAAAAAATCAGCGTTTCTGGTAGGGATAGTATATCTCTACAAGGGGTTTACTTTTAGAGAGTTCACCGTGTCTATGGATGGGTTTTTTTTAGAAGGGCAGAGGGGATTCCAGAAATAACAAAACTAAAGCCCGAACATGGATGCGACTCATATTTTAAGAGAGAATCGAATTTAAATGTGTAAATTTTAAAAACTTTGATAACACTATACACACAAAACTATATTACATTACACAAAAAGCCGCTTCCACACAGTCCCGCACTATTTTTTGCCCGAGTTTTGCGCGAATAACCGCCTTAAACATTTACAATTTGTATCACACAAAGTCCGACATGTTTTTTTACTTGGCAACAACAATGCCTTCGGATTAGTTGCAGTTACAGCTAGCAGCAACTGCTGATGCTTATGAAGGAATAAACAAACTATGTTATGGCATGTTTGTTCTCCATTTTATGAATTATTTTATAGTTTTTCTTAAGTATTTCTTAAGAAACGCCAAGATTTATTACGTTTACTTACTGCGAACAGATTTAATGCCGAAAACTAAACAGCCTTTAACGAGACTAACAGCCTCATTCTCTTTGACGAACGATACGCTTAACGAACGATACCCGCGCTGACGATATCGTGTGCTTTTGGTAGCATGAATGTTACGTTGACGATTATCGTGTAGGCTTACGTCTATCGCCAACTAAACGAAATCAAATGTCAATTTTGCAACTCTGGGCACCTGTGTTTTGACTTTGTGAAAAAGTTTATAATTTTTTTGTTATTAATAAATCGGGAATATTTCGTTTACAATAATGTATCAAGCTGTTGCTTTAGCTTTGTCGGAGGAAGGTGCGCTAAGAATGGAACGGCAGAGATAGTGTAATGTGACTAATGTGATATCAAAATCCATCGGTATCAATAGTTCATAGGATAATTTTTAAATATTTATTTCTGTGAATAGTTATTTCATAGTTTTGATGTGCGGGAATACTTCCTTTAGGAAGCAACTGCTAAACACGCCCCTTCTTTGAGGCAATATTCCTCCTCGAAGGCAATCTTACTTTCTCCAAACACTGGTGCTCCTCTCGTCAGTTCAAAATTTGCCTCCAGCTCGTTCAAAAGCTCTCGAAACTGGGTGCTAGGATTCTTTTTGGAATCTTTTAAAATAAATAAATAACAATAAATAACAACAATAGTGGAAAATTGAATAATAATACTTCTTTTGTTTGCGACTTCCATTTGTTCAACAACGATAGCAATTTCCTTCTTGTTTGATTTTGACACTTTGTTTTCGTATTGTCAGACGATAATCGTCAAACAGATTACCGATTAAGCACTTTCGTTACGTAAGAGTCAGCTGTTATCGTGTTGACTATCGTTTTGGCTATCGTATTGCTATTCATGCTACCAACACACAAAAGACGATCGTTTTGGGCACGTTATCGTCAAAGAGAATGAGGCTGTAATTTGAACTAGTTAATAAAAAAAATGTTGCCAGACCTTCCAACAGTAATTATAACAAAAACTTCTTATATTTTAATACAACTTCATCAAATATGAAAATTATGCTAATATGTTTGTAAAATTGTAGTTGATAATACAATTTAAATCTTTATATCTATATCTGCTTATAGGCTGCTCATGCTGAGACTGCATTTTGCATTTACCTCCCATTTTAGCATTTAGCCCAAAAAGCAGGGCCCTCAATCTGTAGTTCTATTCGAAAGGCTGTTCTACTCGAAAGCAAAAATCGATTCTAAAACACATCGGCACTCGGTAGTTCGTTAGAATTCACTTTAGAAAATATTCGATAATTGTGAGCAACACCGTTTCACAAATGTCAAACTCAAAGAAAAATACGAAAAGAAAACAAAAGCAAAACAAACCAAATTGAAAACATTGCGATTTAAGATGTTTTAATTTTACAAATAAAAGGTAAATAGAATATATGTGAAATGGATTCGGTAGCGCTATGGTTGGATGCAGATAAAAATACAGTGACGGAGCGATCGCAGTTGCGCGTTATCTATATTATTATTCTAAAACAAGGCGCTTAGCTAGACTAAACTACATACAATACGTACATAAATGAAATGTGTATCCAATGAAAGCTTATCATGAACATGTTTGCAGAAAATTACAAAAATTTCAATTGGTTAATTTGTTCATGAGATATTAGCGTTTAAAGTTTGCTTTAATTTTTTTCTAAAAAAAAACCCACCCGATTATCGGGAGTTACATACCAGTTAGGGATAATTCCAATTTGTAGACCGACTATGCCTAATTTATTTCGAATTATTCCTTTACAGCTTTGTACAAAACTTTAGGTTGAATAAGGACGCATTTCAGTATGTATAAATGCAGTTATCCCCGAGCTAAGTATTCCTCAAAAATCAAGAGCGATTCCCCCAATTATTATAGCTAAATTACCCACCGACGTGTAACGTACATGTACGTATAACGTAGGTACGTACTTTTGGGCGAACTTTTATGCCCGTGATGTTAACGCAGAAATCAGCCATTTGCTTTTGTTTACATCTAATACAATATTGCCATTGATCGCTTTTCATGCATGCTACCAAAAACATGTATATTTTAATCGAGTATTTTTCATTGTATATAAGACCGAAACTGACATAAAAAAATAATAATTAGTCAATTTATTTGAAATCAATTTTTATTTGGGTTATTTCAATATTATTACCATAATTGAAAAGGTATTTTTGTAAAACAACTAAAAACGATCTAAAAAGAGCATACGAAAATGTGAGTAGGCAACACTGTCGTATGAGCAAGGAATCAGCTGACACGTTCATACGTAAAAAATCAAAAGTAGTTTGATTTCTGCGTTACGTTCACGTACACGTACGTCGTTGAGTAATCACTTACATGGCGCTCTCATAAGACAGGTCGTGTCAGCTGACACGTTCTACGCGCTTGCGTCGGTGGGTAATTGAAGCATTAAGCTCGCCGCTGCACTTAAATTATTAATACTGTACCATAATCTCAAACTGTCGAGGTTTCGAATTTAGTTGCTTAAATCTTTTTGCCCTGTAAACGATTTTTTGATGAGAACAAGAAAAATATTTGATTTTATTCATAGAAACTCACATTTTTGTTGATTTTCGTTTGCTAAATTATTGTAGAATAGAATTTTCTAACATTCGACTATTTTGACATTTGTTTTCGAGACAGAGAGTGCCAAATTTTCTACAAACGAAAGGGAAAAAATCAAATCCGAAGGGAACAAGATGGAACTCGAACAACGAATGTATTGTAATCGAAAATTCTTTACAGAGTACGAATCGCTCGAAAGCGAACGAAATTTCTTTAGAACAGAACTACAGAGTAAGGGCCCAGCTTTTATTTTCGCATTTTCCATACAAATTTTGACACCTAAATGCAACTAAAGGCAACTTTTTTTTGCATTAGCATTATAATGCAGGAATCAACCCTGCAATATTCGAAAAAAAAATCTACGTTTTAATTTAGAGGAATGGCAATACTGGGGGCATTTTTGACAGTTTCTTTCATTCTCTGACATTCAGAAAAATAAATAGAATTTATTTTGTTGTTGGATACAGTTGGCAAGAACAAACAAACAAAAGGGAATTAATTGAAGTGGAGATAAGTGCATTGTGACGTCACAGGGCATCATTGCTTAGTGTTGGAATTTTCTAACAGCGGCTTTGGTGCAGACACGAGTTCGAATCCGTGTCCGAAAAGGGATCTGATGATGAGCCTGGAAACTCTGAAACATGTAATGCTATCCATCGCTGTTGATTTTTCCTTTGTAATTTTTCTCCAATTATCAATTTTTTCCCAAAAAACTGACAATTAAATTCATTACGAATTATTGTTTATTTGGTCTCGAGCTTGCAAAAACTTACAAATAGAATTTATTTAAAAACTTGAATTTAAATTCTTAAAACTATTTTTGAAGTGCATTATTTCGGTAATTATTTACGACCTCCACCGAGTGCTATAATACGTCCAGAGAATCTTAAAGAGACTAGTATCCGTCCAAGCAATTAGTTTGGAATAAAGTGCGAGAGCAGCCGTTGCATCCAAAACTATCAATATCGTTATCCAAATACGCGTTTCGGGCCCAGTTAAACGAATATATCTAGCTCCGAAGATCAATTGCTTTTAGTAGTTTGCAAGAAAAGTTAAAAAATATCGGTCATTTCCATGTGGTTGTTGTAATCACAAATTTGGTCGTGCTAAAAAAGAAGGTAATACTTCCCATCCAACATCAAGTGTTAATGCAGTTCCCAAAATGTTGGGAGCGGTATCAAAAGACGCGTTTTGACCTCCGTAACAATAATTTGGTGGGAGAAATCCAAGTCATCATTTCGGTTAAGAGATATTTGCAGTTAAAAGTTGCAGTGAAAAGTTATTAGTGAAAACCCGAAAACTGACCCAGGTCAGTTCTTGCAAACTACTAAAAGCAATTGATCTTTGGAGCTACATATATTCGTTTAACTGGGGCCGAAACGCGTATTTGGATAACGATATTGATAGTTTTGGATGCAACGGCTGCTCTCGTAAGCGATTACGTTAATGGTTCCAACATTCATTCCAAAATAATCAGGCTTGTTCTGCAATTCACATGCATTAATTAATATTTTTGTTTTTACAGTTTGTACCTATTTATAAATATGAAGCGGTCTCGTGGTCTTTGGCTCGGCGAAGTATAGGTAAAATATTTAACTATTCCATTTAAAAATGAAATAATTTTAATGTTATGTGTTTCCCATAGGAAGGTAAACCATGCTATGGGCACAACCGGTGCCTACCCGCCGTCTTGGCACCTGTATACGAAGATCCACAGGATAATTGGTGGGTTAACAATCCACAACCTATCCAGTATCGTGGAAGAAAGCTATGCAGGTAAGCACAAGGTTTTGTAATAACATGCAGACTTATTTTATATTTTATTTATATTATGTATTGAGATATAATATATTTTTCATATATTTATGAGTACAAAAATTGTATTTCACTTTCAGGACAACATCGTTATCTGTAAGCTCGCCGCTGTCGATATCGCCACTGTCCCAGCTTTCACCACTGGGCCTATCTCCATCGCCATTGCCATCACCATCTCCATTGGCATCACCATCGCCATTACCATCACCATCGCCATTACCATCACCATCGCCGTCGAGCTGTTCCTCTAAGGCAGACAAATCTGTCAAAAGGAGACAACATGAGCGATTTATAGCTATTTGTGAGGAGATGGGACATAACTTCTCAGAAGGAATGGAGAAGTTGGACCATTCAAACAAGGAGCTAATAGCAATAGAGAAGGAGAAGCTAGCAACTACGAATGAGCTTCAAGAAGACAACAGAAGACTGACCGACGGTGTATTAGACTTTTTGAAAAGATATTAGATAAGTTAAGTTAAGATTTGAATTAATTTATAGTTTTAGTATAATATAATTAAAAATAATAAAATATAAGCATAATATAATATAATTAAAAATGATAAAATATAAATATAATATAACAAAACAAATATAATATAATATAATACCTAAAGATGAAATGTAATATAATGAAAAATAATAACATATAAATATAGAATAATAAAAAATAATAAAATATAAATATAATATAATAAAAAATAATAACATATAAATATAGAATAATAAAAAATAATAAAATATAAATACAATATAATAAAAAATAATAACATATAAATATAGTATAATTATAAAATAATAAAATATAAATATAATAACATATAAATATAGTATAATTATAAAATAATAAAATATAAATATAATAACATATAAATATAGTATAATTATAAAATAATAACAAATAAATATAGTATAATTATACAATAATAACATATAAATATAGTATAATAAAAAATAATAAAATATAAATATAATAACATATAAATATAGTATAATTATAAATTTAAACATATTGGGTTCAAAGCTGTCATCGAGTGCGGACGTGTTCTTTTATTTCGTTTTTTTTTATTTCGATTTTTGCCTTTATTTGGCCTTAATATTGTTCTAATTGCATTCAACAGTGACTGCCTGTGCTAGACTTGTTGGTCCTACATAGGAAAACAGTGTAAAATTGTGCAATTCCTAATAAATAGTGCTGAAATCTCCATTAAATTTCTGAGTGTGCCTATATACATATATCTGTTTGTGTGTTGCTATTTGCAAATCACTTTTTTTGGTTTATTGCTTTGCGCGCTCATTCTGCCTGTTCACTGCTGGCCGACTGTGCAATCGTTAGCTTAGTGTGCTGAGTTCCAGTATAACACTTTCCTTTTTATTGTGTACCTACTTTTCACATACGCTCTTTATCATGGATGAGTTCTGTGGGAAATGTGATAAATGTTTCGGAAGATCTGAGCTTCTTAAAGTTCCTTGTAGTGGTTTTTGCAAGAGGCTTTACCATCGAACCTGTTGTGAGGGCCCTATTGCGGAATACGATGTGAAGTTACTGAGAATAAACACCCATTTGTTTTGGATAAACATTCTGTTCTACAAAGTCTTCTTGAACTGAAACCTTCATTTTCCCCTGGTCCGGATGGTGTTCCCAGTTGCGTGTTGAACTACTGTGCTATACATTTATCTGACCCAATTTTTAAACTGTTTAAACTATCTCTTGAATCTGCTGCGTTCCCTACAATCTGGAAGCAATCTTTTATTATACCTTTACATAAAAAAGGTAGCAGGTCAAATATTGAGAATTATAGGGGCATAGCTAAGCTCTCAGCTATTCCTAAAACTTTTGAACACATAATAACTCGCCAGCTGCAATACCGGTGTAGGTGTTTATTATCACCGTGTCAGCATGGTTTTGTACCTCGTCGATCTACCTCAACTAACTTGCTTGAGTTCTCCTCCTTTGTTATGGACGGTTTCTTGAAAGGTAACCAAACGGATGTGGTCTATACCGATTTCAGCAAAGCTTTCGACTCTGTCAACCATGAGCTTTTAATCCATAAACTCGATTTACTGGGTTTTCCAAATCAGTTATTATTATGGCTTGCAAATTATCTTACAAACAGGACTCAACAGGTGTTGTTTAAAAATACTTTGTCTAAGTCCATTGACGTAACTTCCGGTGTCCCCCAGGGTAGTCATCTTGGCCCCTTACTCTTTACCCTGTTCATAAATGACCTACCCCAAATCATCTCTCATTCTCGAACTCTTATGTATGCGGACGATGTGAAACTTTGTTTCACCTATTCGCCCACTGTACCTTCCCGTGGAGATCTCTTTCAGGCCGATTTGGAGTCATTTCGCTGCTGGTGTGCAGTAAATTTATTAATATTGAATAGCTCGAAATGTAAGCTAATGACTTTTCATCGAGTTAAGCCGGTTTTGGTCTCCTACGTACTAAATGACTCTCTTTTGGAACGCATATCTGTTGTAACTGATTTAGGTGTTATTTTTGACCCTAAACTAAGTTTTAATATGCATATTTCATCTATTGCTAACAAAGCCATGGGTGTGCTTGGTTTTGTTAAACGATGGGCTAAAGAATTTGACGACCCGTACCTCACGAAAGTTCTTTACACATCGCTGGTTCGTCCAATACTTGAGTATTGCTCGTGTGTCTGGTGTCCCTTGTATCAAGTTCATATACAGCGGATTGAGTCAGTACAAAAGCAATTCTTGATTTTTGCTTTGCGGGGTCTTAACTGGAATCCAACTACTCACCTGCCCCCTTATAGAAGTAGGCTTCTCCTCTTAAATTTGCCTTCTCTGGAAAATCGTAGGGTTTTACTAGGTGTAATGTTCCTCCATAAGCTGATTGTTGGTGAAATCGATTCATCTGATCTTGTTAGTCGACTGAGTTTTGCTGTACCCGCTAGGGCGTCCAGGCACTATGTGCCTTTTCAATTACCCCTTTGTCGTCAAAACTTCGCAAAAAACCACCCTCTAAACCTTTGGTGTTCATTTTACAACGAGTTATATAGCTGCATTAGTTTCGAATGTTCTTTTGCCTCACTTCAAAATTTAATACTTGCATTCCTGCTTAACGCTGACTAATATCATGTAAGTCCTCCACCCGTTGTTGCTCTGAGCGCTGCGTGGAATCGCGTCCATTCCACCGGCAGCACACATATATCAACGCATACAATTAATTAATTAAATTATCCACTGCGCGGAATCACGTCCATTCCGCCAGCAAATCTCATATCGCTCTGGTACTCGACTTTACATAAATAAATATTCGACCGTATGTCAGGGTGGATTGGAGACTCGGCCTCTTCAACCATCCTATGGATAATTCAAGATTTCAAGGCACAATATTAAATGATAAGTATTCCGTTGTTGACCCGAACGCTACGTGGAATCGCGTCCATTCCACCGGCAGCACACATATATCAACGCATACAATTAATTAATTAAATTATCCGCTGCGCGGAATCACGTCCATTCCGCCAGCAAATCTCATATCGCTCTGGTACTCGACTTTACATAAATAAATATTCGACCGTATGTCAGGGTGGATTGGAGACTCGGCCTCTTCAACCATCCTATGGATAATTCAAGATTTCAAGGCACAATATTAAATGATAAATATTCCGTTGTTGCCCCGAACGCTGCGTGGAATCCCGTCCATTCCACCAGCTTCTCACACAATATCAACGAACACACTTAAACAAATTATTACTCGACCGTATGTCAGGGAGGATTGGAGACTCGGCCTCTTCAACCACCCGGTGAGGATGGAACAGTCAATGATTTTCAAGACCATCCTTATGGATGAACCGATCGTTTTATAAGATGAACAGCAATCACGGCCACTCTAATCTTTCCAGTTAATAGCCAACTAGCTCTGATGACAACATTGAATAACCGTGAATAGTCGACCGTATGTGTGTGTGGATGGGAGACACTGCCTCTCCAAACATCTCATGTAATACTTTAATTCATATTGTTAGTTTTTAAGTTATGTGCAATTTTAATAGTATCTGTCCTTAGTCGACCTCTTTGTTTGTGTCGACTTAAAACAAATTAATAAATAAATAATAATAACCAACTAGCTCTGATGAGCTAGTTATGTGCAATCCGATAGACTAAGTTTATCTTGCCTTGTTAATTTTAATAGTATCTGTCCTTAGTCGACCTCTTTGTTTGTGTCGACTTAAAACAAACTAATAAATAAATAAATAAATAAATAAATATAAATATAGTGTTGACATATTAATTTAAACTCCAAATGTTGTGTGGCTCAGTGCCGAATTGATAATGTTGCCTTTATTATGAAATTCAGGCTTATTTATAGTAAATTAATCTAAACATTTTATTATACATATTTACTCTAATTCTTACATAGCTAAGCCTAACATAAGGCATGAAGCCCAACGCACGCTCACACATATGCACGTATTTACATATGTGTATAGCGCTAAGCTACTTCAACGCTTTGGTCGTGGGAAAGTGTCGCAGCAGAGAAATACATAGCGTCAGCAATTACTTAGTTGCAGTTTGTTTACGTTTGCGACCAAGTAACTTAGACGGCGCTCGTGCTGCGTATTTTGTATGTAGATATGTATTCATATTGGACACACTACACCTCCTTTCCTAAAAAGAATCGTTCATATACATATTTATATGAACGATTCTATTTCATTTAATAGGTTTGAGTTTTATAGCTCGCCGATTACAATTAATGAGCGACCGATCTTATTACATTTAATAGCTCTGGCGCGTTGGACTTTTTGACTTTTCGTTTTGTCTTTATATATGCTGTGTTTACTTTTGTTACAAAGTTTTGGTTGTGTTTACTTTATTGTCAAGTGGACAATACATTAATTTATTTATTTCTGATTTTCTGTTTGTATGTTTCTTTATTTATGCGCTACATTTTTCTTAAGTGTTTAGTTACATTGAGGGTAATGACATGATTGTATTTTAAGAAGTTTTTATTTAAATACAATAAATTTCTGAATTTATGGGTTTATGTGTCAGTGTACAATAAAAATTTATGAGTAAACGTTTGAGTTAAAATGCAGTGTATTTATTCTAACAGTTTAAGTCTATTCTTATGAATTAAAATTTTCTTATTCTCATTGTTTATAATATACTTATTATTTCTATCTTTGCTTTCTAGTTTATAAGGAATTAGACTGTAGTTATTTTTCTCATCAATATTTGCTACTCTAAAGGGCCCCTTATACCTATTGTCTAACTTATGACCTGCTTCATTTTTTACTAACACTAAATCTCCTATATTTATCTCCTTATATTGTGTTTTCCTATCGTAACTAATTTTTTGTTTTTCCTTAGATTCTTGTACTAACTTTCTAGCTTTTTGTTGTGCTAATTGTAACCTATATTTAATTTCCTTATCATAAGCCTCATGATTATCTGGGCTAATTATATTTTCTTTAAAAAAATCGTAAGTCAGAGCAGTCCTTCCAAAAACTAGTTCAAAAGGACAATAGCCATGAACTGTTGAAGGTGTTGTATTGTAACAATACGAAAAATATTTAAGGTATTCATCCCAGTCGTCTTTGTCAATGGATATGTAAGAACGCACATATTCATTGAATGTTCTATGACTACGTTCAACAGTACCTAAAGTTTGATGATGGTAGGGTGTTGAGGTTTTATGCTCTATTTTTAAGAGCTTGCACAATTCCTCAAACAAACTATTTTTGTATTCGGTTCCCATATCCGTTATAATTGTTTTCATACAACCATAAATTAGAATGAAATGCTCAAATACAGCCTTAGCAACTGCTACAGCATGTTTGCTTTGGACGGGTACTGTAACCAAGTATTTGGTTAGGTCACATATGATAGTTACCGCATACTCATTTCCATTTATCGATTTTGGTAATGGCCCTATTGTGTCTATCTGTACTATATCGAAAGCCTTTGGTGGCGTCTCCGTTATAGTCATTCGTTCTTTTATATGTTTGTTAGTTTTATTCTTGCTGCAGTGAATGCAATTTTTAAAATATTTTCTGATGTCATTTTTCATATTTTTCCAGTAATACTTTTGTCTTATTTTATTTAACGTACGATTCATTCCTGGGTGGCCACCAAAAACAGGATCGTCGTGATATTTATGAAGAATTTCTTCAATTTCCTTGTTATTTGTCACATGCATAACCCCGGAGTCAATGCAATTGTTAAATTTTTGAGAACTTTGGTACCAATTTCTTTAAATGTGTCTACCCGGGTATAATTTTGCTTGAACAATTTGTCTCCTAGGGACAACTGTATTTTTACAATTTCCAAATTGCCGGCTTCTTTCATAAGCCTGGCAAAGAATTGACCTAAGTCAATCTTGGCCTCAACAATAAGGTTTTTAATATTAATTTCACTACAAATTTTCTTTCCTTTTTTGAAACATAATTTCGGAGGATCGAAAACGAGCTGGACTAGTCTTTTTACTTCACATTTATTCAGCGCTTCATAAATTATTGGGTTCTCTTTGTGACATTTTATTTCTTCATTTTTACTACTGGAATTTGTATTGTCATTATAATTTTTATTAGTTTCCGATCTAGTCGTAACTTTTAATATTTTACACGCTTCTACTGAAATTTCTTTAAGATCTTTAATATCTATGCGTGACAGTGCGTCTGCTACATAATTTTGTTTTCCAGCTATATACTCCACCTCGAAGTCATATTCTTCCAAATCTAGTCTGATTCTAGTTAATTTTGATGAGGGGTTTTTCATTGAAAATAAGAATGTTAAAGGTCTATGGTCTGTTTTGACTAAAAATTTTCTTCCATAAACGTATGGTCTAAAATATGTTATGGCCCAATGAATGGCCGCTAATTCTTTCTCAATTGTTGCCTTATTTGTTTCTCCTTTTGTAAATGATCTTGATGCATATGCAATTGGCAATTGTTTGCCTTCATACTCTTGGCTTAGTACCGCTCCGCAAGCATAACCACTGGCGTCAGTTGTTATACAAAATTGTTTATTGAAATCTGGGTATTGTAAGATATTAGGGCTTGTTAACGCAGCCTTCAAATAGTCAAAGGATTTTTTACAATCCTCCGTCCAGTTGAAAACCACATTTTTCTTGCAAAGCCTTGTTATTATTCTAGAATATTCTGCGAAGTTTGGGATAAATCTTCTGTAATAGTTGCAAAATGCGACGAATCGTTTCGCCTCATCCGCATTTTTTGGGGTTGGATAATTTTTAATAGTTTCAAATTTACTGGGGTCTGGCAAAATGCCTTTGCTTGTGCATTTATGACCAAGATAAGTTACTTCTTGGTTGAAAAATATGCATTTATCTGGATGTAATTTTAAATTATATTTTCTACAAGTTGCGAAAACGTCTCGTAAATTTTTGATCATATGCTTTTCGGAGCATCCTAGTACGACTAAATCGTCCATGTAAAGGAATGCTTGTGAAGGTTTTAAATCGTCCATGTAAAGGAATGCTTGTGAAGGTTTTAAGCCTGAGAATGCTAATGTCATCATTCTCTGAAATGAGTTTGGTGCTACCTTAAGACCATACGGTAATCTTTTAAAGCGGTACGTGCCATTGTCGGCCGTAAACGACGTGATATCTCTCGATTCTGGGCTAAGTTCTTTTGGTGAAAGCCTGACATTAAGTCTAAGCATGAAAAATATTTAGCTCTCCCTAGTTGATCTAGTATGTCATCAATTCTCGGCAACGGAAATTTATCTGCGGTTAGTTTTTTATTGACTTGTCTGTAATCTACAACCATTCTCCATCTTTTTTCTTCTTTGTTTGGGAGTGATTTTTTGGGTACTAATAGAATTGGACTGTTAAATTCAGAGATTGAAGGTTCTATTATATCGTCGTTAATTAATTTATTTACTTGTTTATTGATTTCACTCTTATGAGCTTCTGGTATTCTATAGTTTTTAACATAAACTGGATTATTATCTTTCATATGAAGTTTTTGTTTGTAAAAGTTGTTAGTGGTAATTGGTTCCGATTCTAATGAAAAAATATCAATGAACTCTGTGCATAATTCATTAAGTGATTTATTTGCAAATTGTGGAAAGTTTTTATTTAGTCTTTCTAATTTTTCTTTATTGTTGGACTCATTTTCTATTTTATTATTTTTAATTATTGTATAATCATTTAAATTTTCTGTCTTTATATTAAATTCATGGAATGTTGCATTTTTATCTGTTGTATTTATAATTCTAATAAATGTTTGGTGTGAATCTGCTAAGGTATTTGCAATAAATATACCTTCAGCCAATTCTTGTTGTGGAATTAGTAATTCTGAATATTGATTATTTTTAACTTTAATTTGTCTTACTACTTCTGATCTTGCTGGTATTGACATACTATTAATTGTTGGGTTGCTAGTCATCTGAATTATTATGTTTTCTGGGTAATCATACGGTCTTAGTATTAGAGTGTCTCCGTCTTTGTTGTAATCTAAAATGCAATTATATTTTTTGATAAAATCTAAACCCAGTATTCCATCACATGGAATTGGAAAATTGTCCTCTACTATATGAAACTTGTGTTTAATCAATAGATAATCATCTTTTAAATCTGTTTTAACCGTGCCAATAGTGCTTGTTATGCCTTGGCCAATTCCTTTTAAGTCTGTTTTTTGTGAATTGTTAATAGTGACATGATCGTCAATTTGACCCTTTTTTATAATTGAGATATCCGCTCCTGTATCGATTAGGAGGGTTGAAATAGAATCATTTAGGGTTGTTTTGGAAGATATGTAGCTGTTTAGGTGTAAATTGAAAACATTTAATTTTTTATTTATTGAGGTGGAGTTTGTTGGTTTTCCTGCTGCGCAGCAGTTCGGACATTTCTAGTATTATTGCGAGCAGTTCCACGCGATCCGAAAATTCGACCGTATCTTTGGTTATTTGATCGGTTATTATTGTTATTATTATTATTGCCGTAATTGTTAAATGTACGCCTTTGATTTCCTCTATAACTATTGTTTTGGTAATTCCTGCGGAAGTTACCCCGGAAATGATTTTGTTGGCGAATATGCAACAGCGAATTTGGATTTCCAGTTACTTCTGTGCAACTGTTAGTGAATTTTAGTGCATTATAGTTTTTACTTTATCATTGGAGCAGTTTTTACACATAGCTTTTACGGCTGACTGTGTAGCATACTTGGTTGCTAACTCAGGTGTTAGTCCATCAGATATGCTCCCTCCAATGATTTTGTTAGCTTTTCAATCTCAGAAGTGTATTGATTTGCAGTTTTACTGCGTTGTTGGATGTTCAGGAGCTTTGCCGACAAAACTTCGACTGATTCACCCTTAACTTTTGACTTCAGTCTTTGTTTTATTTCCTGAATGGTAGATTCAGTACTTATAATGTTTCTAGCTGTTCCTTTGAGTTTAGTTTTAATCATGGATACAGCGATAGCCTCGTGACTATCCATGATTTGTTCCAGGATATCAAGGGCATCCAGAAAACTGGATAGATTTTCTGATTTGCCATCGAACTCAGGTAAGATCGATGACGCGGTTTTAATAAATTCTACTACCGTTTGTGCCATTCTTACCTTCTTTGTTTGAGTTTCTTTACTTATGACTTCTTTATGGGCTTCCTCTATATTTGAGGTCTCTTCTAGTGAAAAGTCGTCAAAATCAATTTGAATATCGTGTTCAAATGAAGTTGGCACTGTTACATCTATATTGTATCTTGATAGTGAGGAAACTAATCTATCTCTGACTTGCGAAAAGATTTGCTTTGTTTCTTGCTGATGTGTAGGTCTGAGTTTACTATATATATTTTTTATTTCATTACCTAATCTATTAAAACTATCTTTTATCAATGTCAAATGTTTAACTATTGTTTCCCTTTTTTGGTTTATACACTTGTATGATTTTTCTACTAACAATTTTTCCTCATATAGCCTTGTGCGAATACCTTCCCAAGTATCCATTTAATAAAAAAATATTTAGATTTTATCTAGTTCGTTTGCTCGGCTCTGGTATCTCTTTTTTAATTGTTTGTTATGGGTCGAGTATAATTTGAGAAACAAATTTAGGCAACTGCAAATTGTTAATATCAATAGCAAGATTTTTATGAAATCTAGTGCCTCAGTGTGGTCAATTATTTGAACCGAATTGACGACATTAGCGTTAGGCTTTTCCAGTTTGGATTCCTGGCCCCCATAACAAAAAAAATTTTATTGAAAACAAATACAATTATTTATATATTTTTATTTTTAGTATCCTGGTTCGAAACGAGCTATAGACCTATTAATAATTTTTTCTGCAGCGAAAAATTATTGTTGTTTTTGGGTTTCTTAATAATTTTTATTAATTATTAAAAGTTTTTGTTGAGTTGAACAGGAAAAATTTAGAGACAACCGCCATAGCTTTTCTTATAGATCCATTTCGGAAGTTGCTAACTTCACTCATCAGAGACCAAAAACACAAGCTTGTTGTTTGTGTAAAATCTCAATAACAAAAAACCAAGAGCACATGGTTGGCAAACTGTGACACCAAAGCAGACTTGCAAAAAATCCATCATGACACCAAATCTAAAACGTCAAATGGCGTTGTTGGTACATGAATTGGTAAAGAGTTGATTGAACAGGGCATTTAGAAGGCAAAAAACCCAGCGTATTGTTAGCTTAATAGTTAGCAATGCGTGCCAAAATTTCTCTGATGAGTGAAGTTAGCAACTTCCGAAATGGATCTATAAGAAAAGCTATGGCGGTTGTCTCTAAAAAAATTTTTCCTGTTCAACTCAACAAAAACTTTTAATAATTAATAAAAATTATTAAGAAACCCAAAAACAACAATAATTTTTCGCTGCAGAAAAAATTATTAATAGGTCTATAGCTCGTTTCGAACCAGGATACTTCAAATATAAAGACCAAAAACACAAGCTTGTTGTTTGTGTAAAATCTCAATAACAAAAAACCAAGAGCACATGGTTGGCAAACTGTGACCCCAAAGCAGACTTGCAAAAAATCCATCATGACACCAAATCTAAAACGTCAAATGGCGTTGTTGGTACATGAATTGGTAAAGAGTTGATTGAACAGGGCGTTTAGAAGGCAAAAAACCCAGCGTATTGTTAGCTTAATAGTTAGCAATGCGTGCCAAAATTTCTCTGATGAGTTAGCAACTTCCGAAATGGATCTATAAGAAAAGCTATGGCGGTTGTCTCTAAATTTTTCCTGTTCAACTCAACAAAAACTTTTAATAATTAATAAAAATTATTAAGAAACCCAAAAACAACAATAATTTTTCGCTGCAGAAAAAATTATTAATAGGTCTATAGCTCGTTTCGAACCAGGATACTTCAAATATAAAGACCAAAAACACAAGCTTGTTGTTTGTGTAAAATCTCAATAACAAAAAACCAAGAGCACATGGTTGGCAAACTGTGACACCAAAGCAGACTTGCAAAAAATCCATCATGACACCAAATCTAAAACGTCAAATGGCGTTGTTGGTACATGAATTGGTAAAGAGTTGATTGAACAGGGCGTTTAGAAGGCAAAAAACCCAGCGTATTGTTAGCTTAATAGTTAGCAATGCGTGCCAAAATTTCTCTGTTGAGTGAAGTTAGCAACTTCCGAAATGGATCTATAAGAAAAGCTATGGCGGTTGTCTCTAAATTTTTCCTGTTCAACTCAACAAAAACTTTTAATAATTAATAAAAATTATTAAGAAACCCAAAAACAACAATAATTTTTCGCTGCAGAAAAAATTATTAATAGGTCTATAGCTCGTTTCGAACCAGGATACTTCAAATATAAAGACCAAAAACACAAGCTTGTTGTTTGTGTAAAATCTCAATATTTTAATTTTTTTTATTATTTTTTTTTTTTTTGGTATTTCTCATTTCTTTAGGTATAAGCAAGTTTTTTTTTTATTCTATAATTTTTCTGATTTTAATTATTATCTGATAAGTTTAAAGTAATTAAGGTTCTCCTACCTTCTTCTACAAGTGTTGTTGGGTACCTAACATCTTCAAGGGTTGGTTCCCTAGTCATGCCTATATATTTCCAATGATGCTTTAGCCATATTAATGTTTATTTTTCTTCCTTACTATATTTTCTTAATTTTCTAGCTTTTAAGATTGCCTCTAGTGTGCTTTCACACTCTAAATTTTCAACAATAGTATTTATAGCCTCGTAATCGAGGTTATCTGGTAATGCGTTTTCTGAGTTTACAAAATAGTTAATATTCGTATTCATTCTTACATTTTCTTTATTAAACAAAATTTTTCTTTTATTTTCTAATTCTAGACATTATTGGTAACTTTTCTTAATATTTATTGTCTTATTTCCTACCTCTTAGTTCCGATATATATTTTTTCAAATTTACTTTTTCCTCATAAGAAGTGGCAAAATTTAATAAATTGTATGTTATTGCCAACTCCTTTTTTTTTGGTATCTTTTACCACCCCGAGTTTGCTTCTTATGTTTTACTGGGGCTGGAATTTTTAATTCTTCTTGCCTGTTTTGCTTGTTCCGTCGCCGATACTCTTCAATGGTTATCAGTAACGGACCTTGCTTTATTACTTCAGAGGTTTGAGGAACCTCTTCAGTGGCAACTTGAGGATTTTGCTCCTTTTCTACAAAGAATTTATTCCACCTTTCAAAGATAGAGTCAAACTCTTCTTTGGTTGGCTCTTGCATTTGTGAAAAAAATATTTCCTAAGCAGAAACAAGTCTGCTATTTGGCTGGCGACCTTAGGATGCCAAAGAGTTCTAATAAAATATGCCCTAAGCAGAAACAAGTCTGCTATTTGGTGGGCGACCTTAGGGTGCCAAAGAGTTCTAATATTTATTAAAGTATCTCAGCAGTCTGCCATTTAAAATGTAGCAGTCTGCCTTTTTAAACCTAACAGGATTTTTGCAGTCTGCGACTTATGGTATATCGCAGTCTGCTGATTGTCCAGTAGTCCGCTAAAGTCAGCGGTCTATTTCTAAAACAAATTCTTATTTTCTAGCTTTACAGCATTTTTTGTGTTGGCAGTATTCCAGCTACCAGCTACCAGGATGGCGGGATTTCCTCAATGTGTTCAGGATGGCAGGATTTCCTCAATGTGTCCAGGATGGCAGGATTTCCTCAATGTGTCCAGGATGGCAAGATCGCCATGTTGACATATTAATTTAAACTCCAAATGTTGTGTGGCTCAGTGCCGAATTGATAATGTTGCCTTTATTATGAAATTCAGGCTTATTTATAGTAAATTAATCTAAACATTTTATTATACATATTTACTCTAATTCTTACATAGCTAAGCCTAACATAAGGCATGAAGCCCAACGCACGCTCACCCATATGCACGTATTTACATATGTGTATAGCGCTAAGCTACTTCAACGCTTTGGTCGTGGGAAAGTGTCGCAGCAGAGAAATGCATAGCGTCAGCAATTACTTAGTTGCAGTTTGTTTACGTTTGCGACCAAGTAACTTAGACGGCGCTCGTGCTGCGTATTTTGTATGTAGATATGTATTCATATTGGACACACTACAATAGTATAACTAGCAGACCCGGCAGACGTTGTTCTGCCTGACCAGTGACTTCCCTAGAAATACATTTTCAAATATTTTTCTTTAACTTTTAACATTCCATTTATTGCAGTGCTTTAGGATATACAATGTTTCTGGCTTTAAAGTCTTTGGTATAAACAAATAAATTTTTTGGATGTCCAACTCAAAAAACGGATCTTTTGAACTCAATGGGTATGACAAAAACCATTATGGGCTGCTGAGCAGATGTATAGTTAGTACTTATTTAATTATATCCTATATCTACCTATAATACTCTGTATATCTATGAACGGCAATAACAAACAAAAAAAAATAAGTGCTTTGATTAAGATTTAAGAACGTTAAAATGTCACTAAAGCAAATACATTCATTGATATAACCCTACAAACCACATACCGGTTACCAATGTAGCTAAATAGTGGGTTTCATTAATTTCTCATATGGTCTATAAAGTGGCTATTTTTGTTCAGGCGGCGTGAAGATTTTAACCATATGTGTGACTTCGCATCTCCCTTGCACTTATCGAACTCTCCCATTAACAAAAACTATAGCTGTTCTTTTCAATACTTCCAGTCTTAAATAATTTCCCTTTCCAAAACCAGTTAATGTTTTGGTTAACACCTAGTTGGAAATAGTTGTTCAAATGGTTTTTGTTTTGGCTAAATAGTGGGCAGAAATATTCGTTCAGTTGGTTTTTATTTTGGCTAACATATGGTGAATATTATCTGTTGAATTGGTTATCAAAGTGGCTAAAATATGGTTAATATTATTAGCTGAATTGGTTAATGAAATACCAGTTGAAGTGGTTATTGTCAAATTGAGATACCTACACATTTTTTCCAAATAAATTGCACAAAAATGCATAATTTTGATTAAATATTTGTATATTTTATTGAAATTTTTTTGTAATACATTAGAATAATACGTATTAAAACTAAATTTTTCAATATTTTACAAATTTTTATAGTCTTTGAGAAAAAAAGTAAACAAAAACAAATTGTTAATAATTATGCTTTTTACAAATAATAAATAGTATTTTATTTTAGCACTAACTATTAATATTAAAGCTTTATTAAAACTTTTTTTAGTTAGATTCGATTATTCGATTATTAATTAGACTAAAACTAATTTACATTGTTGGAGTTTATGAAAGTTTGTTAAGAAATCCATGAGGATGTTACAACTAGTATTTATTTACATTGGTCAAGTTTATAAACATTAATGAAGATTAGAAAAGGATACAATACTAAGTATTTAGTAATATATTTTTGGTTTGGTTTGGATTAAAAACATTGCGAAAATTATATTATGTTTTCTTAAATATAATTGGAAGATAATAATAAGATTAAAAATTAAATATCATTAATTAGTTTAATTAGTTCAATTACAAAAAGGCTACTATTTACAATATTCATATTTTATTATCATATAAAAAGTAAAAATCTGTTATTTAACATTTCGTATTTGAAGGGTTATTAACAAAAGGGCTAATATTTACAATATTCATATTTTGTTATATACAAAGTAAAAATCTGTTAATTGCAATGCAATAAAACTTAAATTTATATTATTAATAATGCATCTTTTTTTAACATTTAGTATTTGAAGGATTATTTACAAAAGGGTTACTATTTACAATATTCATATTTTATTGTTATAAACAAAGTAAAAAAACTGTTATTTTGAATGCAATAAAACTTAAGGATATATTATTTACAATGCATCTTTTTTAACAGTTGGTATTTGAAGGATTATTTTCAATATTTGTACTTTATTGTTATATACAAAGCAATAACAACAGTTAGTATTTGAAAGATTATTTTTAAAAGTGGTACTATTTACAATATTATTGTCGATTCAGGACAATAATATTAGTATGTATAAATAATCGATTAAAACTAGTAAAAACTAAACTATGAATATTGTAAAATAAAAATTTAAAATGTATTATTTGGAATGCAATAAGAACAAAGAACAAGGATTATTTACAAAAGGGGTACTATTTACAATATACATATTTTATTGCCAATTCATGACAAAAAAAAAAGTATTTATAAATAATGGATTAAAACTAGTTAAAGCTAATGTATTTACAAAAATTTATAAAGTAATAACTAAAATATGAATATTGTAATATAAAAAGAAAAGAATGCAGCCCTAAAATGCATATGCATGCACTTTATGACTGCATTCTTTTCTTTTTTAACACAATTTGCTTATGCCGGTTATGGCTAAGGGACACAAATTTTCTTATGTCCTCTATAAGTACGCTTTTAGGCGTACTAGCAAAAGCATCTGTAGGGAAAATGAAACATATTATAATTTGCAAAGAAAATGTATTTATTACTATTTACCGAAGACTAAGTCCAAAACCCTCAAACCGAGCAGTGCCGCCTTTTTCCCCTCCCCTCGTAATTATAGTGAAAGGTCAAAGGGTCCGCGAATATGCCTTTAAGGGCATCCTTCACGGAACCCTTTGCCCCCTTCATTTTAAGTATTATGTTGAGCTGGAATGTATAACAAAATAAATATATAAAGTTTGTACACGGATTTCAAAAGTTACCATAGTGTCTGAATACGCCTTGCTTCCCAAGAGCTCATCCAAAGTATTCAAGGATTCCTGGGATGACAGTGGGAGCATACTTTTAATTTTGGTATACTCCTCACTGATCACATCTCCAGTAATCTTTGAAATACTTTGGTGAACTATTGAGGTCACCATCTTGCACTCCCGCAAGAGCACACCTTGCGCTTGGACCTCTGCGCGATCAGGCATCTGCAATATTAAATAAAAAAGAAACCATAACTATAACATTTAGAAATATATTTAATTATAATCTGGCAATAATTGGAATCTTATACCTTTTCTGCGAGGGATTTTTCAAGGTTGTCCACCTTCCTCTCGATCCTGGTGAGGACAGCCAATAACTCCTCGCCCATATGGATTTGGGCGCGAGCAGTTTCCTGAACCTGCGTGGTTGGTGGCGGCGGGCAAAAGAAACGCTCCTGGTGAGTCACCGCCACTTCAAAACTTCGTCTTGAAACTGTTAGTCAAAAGAAAAGAAATGTTAAATTAAAAATAATATGAAAGAAAAAAGATCGAAATACCTCTGGCAACTTGACTGCTCGAGCATGGCACCTCACTCTCCCCAGGAAAAAGTTCCGACTCCATAGATCTAGGAAAAAGAATGAAAGAGATTATGCAGAATCGGAACTAAAATTAATGAATTTATGTCTGGAATGCAAAAATATTTATAATCTATATCCCCCTGACTAATTATTACTTTATCTTCAGTCATCACACCTACTAAAATACCTAAAGCAGGCATTGACTCTAAAGGTTCCGAAAAATAATTTTGTAAATTAGATATAAGGAATGCGTTAAAATTGTTGGATCCTTGTTCTACTCCAACAATTTTAATGGGTCCCTTATTACTATGAAAAAAAATATCTTTATCTTTTTTAAAATCTATTATAAACGACCCCATTTTAGAAGTTTTGCTAGAACCTGCAACATCCATTCTTTCAAGAATTCTTAAATACATTTGCTGTAAAATTTGGTTAGGCTTATTAATAATTTTTTTTAAATATTGCATAAAGTTTTCAAATTTATATGCAGAAAAATTGTCTAAAGGACCAAATTGCTTAGCGCAATCACAAAGATGTAATAAACCGTGAATATTATAACTTATTAAATGTTCGCCATAAATAACCCCGAATAAACTAACAAACTCTTTTAATAACTCATTAGCGACGTTCGACTCTACGTTATAAGATTTCTCACAAGAAAGAAATCGAATTCCGGCATGTAATAAAATAAAATGATAGTACAAATCATCAGGAATGCAGTCTTTTAAAACAAATGGACCTGTATATAAAAGAAATTGCCGGAATTCAGTTGACTTCCAATTATTTAACTGATCGAGGTCTCGGCTTAATCTACAAAACTCTGAGGGAATGAATCTATTTAGAAACGAAAGCTTTTGATTCATTTGTGTAACGTTCCCTCTCTTTACTATTAACTGAAGTAATTTTTTAGTTACACCTAAATCCACTAAATGCATGGGCTCTAAAGGAAACTGTGAAACCATGCCAAAGTTTGCAGTTTCTAGCAAATTATCTTCTTGTATAAAATCTAAAGTGTGATGACTTGGGTCCAATCTATTTTTAAAAGACAAGTCAGTTCTCAATTCACCAACGATTTTTTGAAAACTTACTCGCCTTTGCAAATACTGCCCCTGGGAAATGCATTTTGAGCATGAATTTTTACCAGTGTGAGACTTAACCCCCGTTACAAAAGCGCGAGCTGGTGCATCGCAAGTAAAAAGCCTTACGTTAAAAGGTTTAAGAATTTCTCTTCCACCAACTTTAATTCCGTTTTCTTTCAATAAATTTACTTCTTCGCAAAAGTCTCTTAAAAAGTCATTGACATTTTCTGGTTTGCTCATCCCAGAGAAGCAGGCTATTGTGAAGGGGTCGAAATTACTGCC
The DNA here is from genome assembly GCA_951509765.1 of Sphenella marginata. Classification (NCBI taxonomy): domain Eukaryota; kingdom Metazoa; phylum Arthropoda; class Insecta; order Diptera; family Tephritidae; genus Sphenella; species Sphenella marginata. The sequence continues at coordinate 118,825,131 of OX608078.1, forward strand.
CACAACAGACCCTAAAATTGGCCAAAGACTTCTGTTTGAACTTTTAACCAACTTCAAACCATCTATTCCTACATCGATATTGACTTCTTCTTGCTCTAAATAACTATATTCTTTACTTTTCAAGTAGAATTCAATACCGATGTAGAGAAATTCGCCACCCGGAATTAATTTTAATTCAACTTTTTCTCTACTTGTTCCCAGAAGAGTTCTGGCTGACAGTGGCAAGCCTTCGCAGCCGATTTCGCGCATTGTCTTAAGCAGATCTGTTATGTCAGCTTGCGAAAGCTTGCGCCTTAGAGCAAACGCCTTTACCTTCGCAAACTTGTCAACATTAATTTCACCCCCTTCTAATTCATCAGTTTCTACTTCGAGATCATCGAATAGAAAATTATCATATTCGCCGTCACTCGAATCGCATTGCTCCGCACAGGAATATTCTGATGCTGCTCTACTTGTAGACGGAACATCATCGTCCAACCTATGTACATCAGAATACCCCAATGCCGCTCTGCTTGTAGACGGAATATCGTCGTTTTCTAATCTACTTGCAAGGGAAACATCTTCAGACATATTTAATTTGCGAAATTTCGCTACATTTTCTTTGTATTTCATGTTTTCTTTGCTAAGTAGATTAGAAAACGTTCGTTTACTCATAATTAAAGGAACGAATACTTAATTTCAGTGGAAGGTGTCGTCCGGTTGCGATGGTGGATCGTGTTTTGTGGATCGTGTTCTGTAATAAAATGAAATTATGTTTACGGTTTAAAGCGATGCTTCTTCGTATATATGTTTTAGGTGTAAATCATGCTATCACATAACTAATATGCCATCCCTACAGTAAAATTGCAAACCACTCTCCAAAAGGCAGTCTTCCCAGCAAAACCTGTCTACCCCATGCACGAATACATAATACCCCACAAGACAGCTAACTTACATCTGAGCCGTCATTTGTAAGGAACGGCTGAAGGAGTAATCAGCGCCTAAAACAAATCGGAGTTGCTAGTTCGATATCAAGTGAAAACAAGAAAACCCGGTATGAACGCATTTGTTTATACTTTTATAATTATCGGAACAGGTTTTTTTTTGTGCCACTTTTTTGGTTCAGCCTAATGTGCCATTACAACAACCATATGAAAATGACAGAAAAACTGTGAACTTTAACTGCAAATATCCCGCAAAATTCTAAAAATATCGGATTTCCCCCTCCAGATTATTGTTACGGAGGTGAAGACGCGTCTATTGATACCTCTACCTAAATTTTTGGACATGTATTAACACTTGACGTTAACCGGAAAGTATTACCGTAAAAATAACGCAAACGCAAGTAGGGTTCAGATTGTTGTGAGCTGTAGCGAAGAAATTACTGTGACCTGCCCGTTATAAGAAGAAGCATTCACTACAGCTGTTGTAAACAAAAACATTTTGTTGCTGACAACTTCTTCGTAAATTATTTCGGTAGAAAATAAATAATTTTGGAGGAAAAAAAAGAAATCATCTACAAATCTCAGTGCAATATATCGGCACAAGAGAAGCGTAATGGAATCATAAGGGAGAATATACCATTGCTAATAAAAGAGCTCACTGGGCTACCAGATGGCGATGAAAATCTTCGCAGCTGTGAGCAATTAGCTTGGTCCATTATAAGAAATCATCGGAATTTGAGTACCAACAGTCATGAAGTGCGAAGAAAAATTGAAGGCATTCAAGAGAAATTTGTTGTTGACAACCAAATTGAGTATGCGGAACATTTGGGCCAACTAAGCGATGAAATCATACAGCATCATATACAGACGAGGAAATTGAATCGTGCCTTTCTGCAACAATTCCTCTACCACCATTGCCACCACGGGGTATGGAGAATATTAAGCCGCCTATGAAATCTCTATAAAAAGTACGACAGCTCAACAGCAGAACACCGCCCTACCAGAACACTGACTGTCATTTGACACAACATCTGATCTTCAGTACTGTCAGTCTAATTGTCAGCGCTCCATACAAACTTTACATCACGGATACAAGGGGGCTTGCACAAAGCTGATGTAAACAACTGTGTACGTGTGAGCTTTTATTTCACTCTAACACAGTGAAGTCGCCTTTTAATTAAGCATAGAGCTGTGCTGTTCACTCCCACGTGTTTTATTGAATCACCGCTGTCTATAAGACTGTCATTTACTGTCATAAATGATACAACACTGTTTACACCAGTGCTGACCATAATAATGTCACTACTGACCAATGTGAAAAAGTACTAATGGTTTTTTGCATAGAGAAAAATTTATTTCTTTACATCACAACATTTGAAACATTTGTTTTCTTCTAAGAATTAACTAAACTAAGGACGTTCATTAAACATTACACAAATTCAGAAGTAAAGTACATAATGTGCGCCATATTTGTTGTATGTTGGGGTGGTGGCTTTTGGAAATGGTTGTGGCATATCCTCCTCGAAGTTCAGGGAACCTTGCTCCAACACTCCTAGAAAATAATTTTTTGTTAGAAGGGATATTACTAGCCTTTAACATTTTACTTACCTCGTAACACTTATAAGTACTTAATGTTCGCTATACATATTTGTTGTACGTTGGGGTGGTGGCTTTTGGAAATAGTTGCCGGAATATCCGCCTCGAAGTTCAGGGAACCTTGCTCCAACACTCCTGGAAAATAATTTTTTGTTAGAAATGATATTACTAGCAATTAACATTTAATTTACCTCGTAACACTGCATTTTTTAAAGTTTTCGCTTAGAATGCGTGCCGGTTGAAAATTTTCTAGGAATTTTGAAAATGCACCACTACTGATAATCATTTGATAGTCAAATGACAGTCACTAATGACCATATGATTCAATTGGACGAACTATTCTAGCCTACATACAATTACATTTGCCATAACATATCCGTCTCACACTGATAACAGCGACCCCTAATTGTCACTATTTTGGTCAGTACATGGTCAGCACTGAAATTTTAAGTGTGAGTGTGTTAGTTAAAAAAATCAGCGTTTCTGGTAGGGCGTTTATTGAGCACTGTTCAACATTCTTGGTGGATTAAGGGCATAAAACCAGTGCAGCCTTATATTGAAAGTACAAATAAGGAAGCGAATTTCGCTTTGGAATATCATCATCATCATAAATCATCAGCAAGCCATCGATTACGTGAAGAGCCGGAGACAGCTACAGAGTATTGTTTATTACGTGAAATATTTTGGATGTTCCAAGTACCACAAACATGTAAATTTTTCCATGTAAAGCACGAAAGTATTTCAGTCAGAAAAAATGTAACACTCACCAGTACGCGGCCGGTAAGAGCATTTACATTTCTGTTTATTGTGGAAGGTTTTAACTCTGCTCGAGAGATCCACCTGCTACCATAAATACATATATTTTAATTGTATCCATACTTAGGTCGCGATTGTCTCAATGCTTGAAGAGCACTTTCTGCCATATATACGCATGATGCAAGATTTGCGCAATTTTGGTAAACTTATTTATGCATCAGACGATTATACACCTCCTAATACGTTGGAACACTATGCTGCGAGCTTAGAATTATTATTGGAGCCTATATGGAATGAGTTGCTTGCATGCGAAAGAGAATTGCTTTTGCAACCGGATTGTGAAATAAATACTATTATAAGTGTACATCATAAGCTGCATCCTACATTCGTAAAACTTGCAAATTTGCACAGTATACATCAGCAAGCAATTGTTAATATACGTCAATTACCGCCACATATAGCTAGTGTTCATTTGCTAGCCGGTTTAATACATTGCAATAGAGTTGCAATTACTGCGACTGAGTCTAATTTGGCAATGTCATTATTTCTTGCATCTGTAAAAGTATTTTTAATGATTGCTGATACTTGGTGGACCGAAGGACGTTTAGATGATTGGCATAATGAATTTATTATTGAACGAATCGACGAACCAGGACAAAGTATACGGGTGCGCGAGTTTAATAAGAATAAGGAGAAATCATTTTTTGTACCTTCACAGATTTCTAAAATGATAACAGAAAATAGTTTTTTTCAATTACTATTGGAACATTCACTTGAGGCTGGTTGCACATTAAATCTGTTGTATGAAATTAGTCGCATCGGTGAGCTACGTACTGCATGCGTTGCAATTGAGGATAAACTATATAATGTTTTCATCGAAGATGTACTTAAATGTGTAAGAATTTTACAAAAACAAATTGTGGAAGCGGTAAGAGAAGCTAAAGAGAATGATAGACTCGACGCACATGATGAAGGTATAAAAAATTATGTAAAACTTGAAACGAATGGTGTTAATGGAGATGTGGATGTTGTCGATATCCCTGCAACGTCAGCTGAATTCAATACTTGTTATGATGGTGATGACATACTCAAAAAACTCACAACAAATGATGATTTTCTACTACTCGCTTTTACAATGAATATGAATTTATCAGATACTGATGAACTTGCTGGTGGTGATCAATATGATGCGCGCCTTAGGAATAGCTCGAAAAATGTAGAACCAACTGTTTAGCTATTTTCGAACAGTTTGAGCAATCTAAACATATACTACCATTGGAAGAAGTAGTTTTGAATGCTTTGAGTCGTGTACTTAAAACACGTATTGCATTCGCAAACTCATTTGTGATGCGACTGTATCGTGAAGAATTTGATATTTTAAAACATTTACGAAATATTCGTAAAATATATTTGTTGGAGGCGAGTGATATAATGCATCAGTTTTATAGTAAACTCTTTAAGCAGGTCCGTAATTTTCAGTAAATGCATACATATGTATGTAGGTGCGAAAAGACATTTTTTTTTAAATACCTTTTTTCTTAATAGATTGAATCAGGTGATGAATGGGCAAATGCATTGTACATCCACAGCATCATCAATAACAAATGGCACAACATAATCGCCAGAGCTAATCAGAATTTACTACAGCCCATTTAACATTTTATTTGGGAGAGAACAATATTTTTGGTAACCGTCTATCCAAAAGTGTCGGGAGGGGTAGTAAAAGACGGGTTTCGGTCCCAGGAGCGTGAATATAACTCCGCTGGACCAATATTTTGATTATTTTTGCGAAAAATCGAAAAATTACCCAGGTCAAATTCTGAGTTTTATGTGCAGAACACCTTTCCGCGAAAATTGTGAACTGAGGTTGCAAATATCTCGCAAACTACTGGAAATATTGATTCAGCGGAGTTGTATTCATGCTCCTGGGATCAAAGCGCGTCTCATAATATCTGTCCCGACATTTTTGGTTGTGTATTAGCGCTCGGTAGCCCACTTAAACGATTACCATAGACTCATCCTTTTTCGGTCAAAAGGATTAGGTGCTTGGCGACTGCCGGAGGCAAATTGAAATTTAATTTACTATAATAAACAAATTTATTATATTTTAATAAACAAATAAACTACAATTAAACAAAATTAAGCAATTTATGTAAGTTACTTACCAAGGGTGAAGGCGAATCCAGCAACTTTTAGTGGGCAGGATTGAATATTGTGGTCGATTAGTTTAAAAAACAGGATCCGTTTACGATGTGGAACAGTACGAAGCGTTTATGGGTATATCATTTGCTAAGCCACCAATCGGCGATTTAGGGTAGGAGCTAAAACAAAAAATATAGAAAAGTGTAATGCATACATATCTACGCACCATTATTTGTAACAGAACCTAGTTCCAAAGCTTGGGGCGACAAACTTATAGCGAAAGCGCCACGCTCAGCTTGTCTACAAAAGACGTACTTCGCACCCACACCAAGTGTAGTTGGCGAGGAGGATTGTCTGTATTTGAACATTTATCGACCTGCAGTGGGCTACTGAGTGCTAGTATTTATCCAAAAGTGTCGGGACATGTATCAAAAGACGCGTTTTGGTCCCAGGAGAATGAATATAACTCCGCTGAACCAATATTTTGATTATTTTTGAGAAAAAACGAAAAATTATCCAGGTCAAATTCTGATTTGGTGGCCCGATCCATGCTTTTTATGTGCAGAACACCTTTCCGCGAAAATTGTAAACTTTGATTGCAAATATCTCGCAAACTAATAGAAATATTGATTCAGCGGAGTTATACTCATACTCCTGGGACCAAAGCGCGTCTCCTGGTACATGTCCCGACATTTATATGTACATGAATGCAAATGTACCATAAATATAAATGAAAATCACGCTTACCTTTATAAAAGTCCAATTCGTTGTGGCCAGGATCCGCTGAAGACTCTGTATGTACGTATATTAATTATAACGTTTTTTGGTAATTATTTACGATTAAATGTGAATGATTAAATATACGCAAGTTTTACAACTATTTTTAATAATAAAACGTCGAACAGATGAATTTTATTGTTAAATCGTTTTCGTGCACCAATGTAAATTGCAAAGATGGTAAATCGAATTCAATTAAATTTTTTTTTACAAATGGCGCTGAAACTTTGATTTTGGGATATTTTTGAAAAGCTCTTGCTGTTTCATTTGCACTCATAACATAATGAATGTTACAAAATCAGCAAGGTTTTCTCTTTTTCACAATTCTTGTGCACATTAACCCTAGCATATATGTTTGGTACTTATGGGCACATATTTTAATAAAACTTAGAGCAATTTTTTCTTGGTCACCTAAGGTTAACAAAATCATTCCAAAATTTTGGAAATATGGGAATCTAAAAATGCATATGTGTTGGTATTTTTGGAAAATGTGGTTAGCAGTGGTTTGCAGGGTAACGAATTGAAATATTACTTAGCTTGTGGTCCTGGAACTGCCCACTTTTCCAAAGAATTTACAAATGTAGCCTATGTATGTCGTACCCAACGAAGATTTTAACGTATTGTTTAAGTTTAAAACAGATCAACCATAAACTTTGGACATTATTGAAGAACAAACAAAGCACTGAATACAAAAAATGTGGGCGTGGCACGGCCCACATTTCCCAAATTATATAATTCGTGACCAAGGGACACACATATCCAAAAATCATTAGTTTAGACCAAAAATATTCAAAGTTATGATGATTTAAATTTTATATAGCCTGGGGGCGTGGCACAACAATAATCTGAACCAATCTGGAAATTTAGAGAAGATCGACCATATACTTTGAACTTATTATACTATATTTATATGTTATTATTTTATAATTATACTATATTTATATGTTATTATATTTATATTTTATTATTTTTTATCTTATAAATAAAAATTAATGTGTGTCTGTGTGTCTGTGTGTCCTTTATGGGCGTCCAAAGTACTCAACCGATTTTTATGAAATTTTCACAGTATATTCTTGAGATCATAGGTTAAAGCATAGGCTACATTAATTTTTGGAAAAGTAGGCGGTGCCACGCCCCAAGGCTATATAAAATTTAAATTCTTCATAGCTCTGAACATATTTGGTCTAAATTAATGATTTCTGGATATGTGTGTCCTTTGGTCAAGATTTATGTAATTTTGGAAAAGTGGGCAGTGCCACGCCCACATTTTTTGTGTTTTGTTTGTACTTCAATAATGTCCAAAGTTTATGGTCGATCTCTTTTAAACTTTCAAGATTGGTTAAGAAAATTGTTGTGTACGATTCAGGCTATATCAATTTTTGGAAAAGTAGCCAGTGCCATGCCCCAGGCTATATAAAATTTAAATTCTTCATAACTCTGAACATAATGGGTCTAAGTTAAAAATTTTTGGATATGTGTGTCGTTTAGTCAAGATGTATATAATTTTGGAAAAGTGGGCGGTGCCACGCCCACATTTTTGTGTTTTGTTTGTACTTCAATAATGTCCAAAGTTTATGGTCGATCTCTTTTAAACTGTCAAGATTGGTTCAGAAGATTTTTGTGTACGATTTAGGCTATATCAATTTTTGGAAAAGTAGGCGGTGCCACGCCCCCAGGCTATATAAAATTTAATTTCTTCATAGCTCTAAACATATTTGGTCTAAATTAATGATTTCTGGATATGTGTGTCCTTTGGTCAAGATTTATGTAATTTGGGAAAAGTGGGCGGTCCCAAGACCACATTTTTTGTTCCTTTTTTGAATTTCAATAAGTTCAAAGTTTATGGTCGATCTTCTCTAAATTTCCAGATTGGTTCAGAAGATTGTTGTGCCACGCCCCCAGGCTATATAAAATTTAAATCATCATAACTTTGAATATTTTTGGTCTAAGCTAATGATTTTTGGATATGTGTGTCCCTTGGTCAAGAATTATATAATTTGGGAAATGTGGGCCGTGCCACGCCCACATTTTTTGTATTCAGTGCTTTGTTTGTACTTCAATGATGTACAAAGTTTATGGTTGATCTGTTTTAAGCTTTTCCAATACGTTAAAATCTTCGTTGGGTACGACATACATAGGCTACATTTGTAAATTCTTTGGAAAAGTGGGCAGTTCCAGGACCACAAGCTAAGTAATATTTCAATTCGTTATATCCCTGAATGTATTTGCTTTAGTGACATTTTAGCGTTCTTAAATCTTAATCAAAGCACTTAATTTTTTTTGTTTGTTATTGCCGTTCATACATATCCAGAGTATTATAGGTAGATATAGGATATAATTAAATAAGTACTAACTATACATCTGCTCAGCAGCGCATAATGGTTTTTGTCATACCCATTGAGTTCAAAAGATCCGTTTTTTGAGTTGGACATCCAAAAAATTTATTTGTTTATACCAAAGACTTTAAAGCCAGAAACATTGTATATCCTAAAACACTGCAATAAATGGAATGTTAAAAGTTAAAGAAAAATATTTGAAAATGTATTTCTAGGGAAGTCACTGGTCAGGCAGAACAACGTCTGCCGGGTCTGCTAGTAACATATAAATATAGTATAATAAAAAATAATAAAATATAAATATAATATAATAAAAAATAGTAACATAAATATAGTATAATAAAAAATAATAAAATAACATATAAATATAGCATAATTATAAAATAATAACATATAAATATAGTATAATAAAACAAATATAATATAACAAAAAGTATTAAAATATTAATTAATTGTTATTTTAAATTTATTGACATATTTACAAATAATACAATAAAAAATCAAAAAAGATGTTGACTTACAAAAATGTGTACATAGAGCGTTCCTTATAGCTTCAGATTCTGGTAAGGCTTGATGCAAGTTTGTTGATTGGTGTTGTGTTCTCCTTACCTCATTTCTGGTTTGTTCGGTCAGCCAAGCAGAACAAACCGGATCCTTTTCAGCTATCAAAAAATTGTGCAAAACGCAACAAGCCTTTATAATATCAATATTTATCAATAACTTTTCCAATACGGCGAAACCTGCAATGATAAACATATTAATTGATATTATCAAAGTCTAGCTTTATTTGATTATTGATGTTGCTCGCATGAAGGCGTTTACCTAGCTTTATATTGTCCGAAAGCATTTTCAACCACTCTTCGAGATTTGGCATGTTGGTAATTGTATGCTTTCTGCGCTGGTGTTTTATCCAAGCTAAATGGATAGGGTTTCATTAAATATTTGGAAAGACGAAAAGCCGAGTCTCCAAGTCTGGAACATTAAAGTCCACCAAATTGGTGCTCATCGAGCTTAAAAGGGAAAAGTTCTCCAGTTCGCGTTTTAGGCTTGAGTTTTCGAAAATTTGGGAGTCATTGCATCTCCCTGGACTTCCCACGTTAATGTATGTACAGAAAACGATACCTAAAAATGAAAGAAAATCGTGCATTAGCTTAGACAATAATAAGGTGGAGAGAACGTTTGGCTTGGTACGTACTTTGCGTCAACTAGAGCTAATAAAACTGTTGAATACCACCCTTTATAATTCATATAATCTACAGCATCTTCTTTTTTAGGGTGAATCTCTATGTGACAGCCATCTGTAATATGAACATCGTTAATTAACTGAAAAGAAAATAGTACTAAGAGGGGCTTACCTAGAGCGCCCAAGCACTGGGGGAAACCAATACGATGGAAGCCACTAACACAATTCTCTATTGTATCGGTACTTAGAGGAAGATGGTTTAAGAACTTGGGCTGCAATACTTGCCACACTTCATTGCAAAACTGCAGTAGAAGTGTACAAACCTTTGATTTTCCCACGCCAAACAAATTTGCAATACTACGGTACTCTGAGGAGGACCCAAGTGCATATAGTGCAGTGATGCTCAAACGCACACTACCTAATTCTGCGCTTGTGTTGAAATATGAGAGAACTTGCTGATACACCCAACAAAATGTCCAAAAAACGCGACAAAAAAAAAATGTGTATGAAACAAAAAAAATCGAAAGGGAATTAGTAAAGTAAAAAAGAAATAAAAGGAGAATAAAGGAAAGGTACGAAAAGGAAAATGGCACAATGGAAACCGTAGAATAATATAAAATAAAATACGTTATGTTTTCCCCAATGAATCGGTAATAAATTGCTCATAAAACGGTTTTTTTAGTTGGCATACTAATAATTCTCTAGTATCGCGCGTTACCGATTCATAAATAGAATGGTTTCAGTAATAATGCCTTTTAATATAATACTCCCTATTTTGTTTAGTTACGTAATTGCAAACTAAACACTCCGCATTACCGAAAAAGTTTTCGGAAAATAAAAACATCTCTTCCCACTCAATATTAAACATGCCAAAGCTGTCAATCAGCGCGTAAATAGAAATTGCATGTGTAGCAGTCAACAGTCGTTGATCAAGTGATTGGCAAACCCACTCTAATTTTCCACAATGTATTGCTTGCATTGTACGTGTGAGCGAATCTATGAGAGAGCAATAAAGTCGGCCGCCCGCGGGCTAGGCAAAAATCGTCACTGATATAGTGCAATCGCCACTCGTTTTGGAAATTCGTTTCTTTCCTTTTCAAGCTCCCCAAGGCACTTCACAAATGGGTGAATGAGTTTCTGCTCAACCTAAAATTTTGCTTGAAGAAGTCATCATCACGTAATTGGCAGTCCACTTCCCAAAATGTGCTCCCTCGACCCTACAAAGTTATAAATGTGCAGAACAACATAGAATTTTTCACACTCGGATAGTTTCCACTTTATTGTTGAAGGTCAAACCAGATTGTTCTTAAATTCGGTCTGCCCGACAACATTAACACAATTAATTGTTTTTATACCTCTATTCTGCAGCAGGATCTTTGATGGCCAGTAAGTTCCGCGTGAACGTACTCCAAAGCAATAACCTGCACTTTTCTGTATAGGAGCAAAGTTTTAAATATAGGGGTGCGCCTTTTCATGACTTCCTCAATTGACATACTAAATTCCGTAATTTTTATTTTCTTAGAATTTATGGAAACATGTAGTTTTACCAAAAATAAAATAAATTTCAAATTCGCATTTTATTTAATTTACAATGTAAATAAAAACATTTGATCCGAAATGAAAAACATATGATTCGAGCTTGCTGCTATTTAACTTCAGCATGAATGGCACATTAGCTTGTTTTGTTGAAAGCCCCCTTAAGTTGGCGCCACTAGATAAATCAATTAGTTAGAGATAATAGGCCTGTTTTTTTACACGCATATACATCTGCGTCTGCGACTAAAAAAAAACGGTCATCCACAATTGCGGTTATTCCATTATCAACGCGCATACATACATACATTTCCTCTGTTGACATTGCGGTTATTATTAAGGGATGATAAACAGATTGCTGGAAGTTGGTAAGGCAGTTTGAAAAATGAATGGAAACTTGTTGGAAGTACTGATTTTATCAGACACTATTTCGTAGTTGCAGATAAAGTTGTGCGCTTAGCAGTCCATACAAATATTAAGCGCAAACGCAGACGCCGATAAAAAAAAACACGGCTATTATGTTCTTAAATCTTACGGTACAACTTTCCATCGAACGTCAAGTGTTCATATATCTCCAAAAATCTCGGGAGAGGTATCAAAAGACGCGTCTTGACCTCCGTAACAATAATCTGGAGGGGGAAGTCCGATATTTTTAGAAGTTCTCGAGATATTTGCAGTAAAAGTTCACAATTTTCTGTCATTTCATTTGGTCGGACAAATGATTTCTTTGTTGGTTGTTGTAATGGCACATAAGGCTGAGCCAAAAAAGTGTGCGTTCCCAGGGCATGGCGTAGCCCAGGGTTTTTTTTAAGCGCGGCCGAAGGCCATGGATCACGCCCCGAATTGGGGATCTGACCTTGGTCAATTTTCGGTGTTTCACTAATAACTTTTCACTGAAACAAAATATTGCTTTTCCCCCTTCGGATTATTGTTACGGAGAGGCTTTTTACAATAAATGTCCAGCAGGTTACAAAACTCATTTGTTATTCATAAGTGATTCGGCCAAAATAGGCTAAAATATTAAAAATAGACTGCATATGTGAGACATATTGTTCGGTGCGAAGAAATCTTTTGCCGATGCTGTAAGGAGCAACCTGCAGCCGGATTCCAGTCATTGCCATCGGCTAAATGCTAAAATTCGCCAAAATGCCAAAGCACAATGAACTCTCAGAATATTAGATTTCGCTTATTTGCGATTCTGAAACGCAAGTCAAATAGCTAAAATGTAGTACGGTTATCTTTTCGCTTGATGGCGCTGGGATAGCACCGCCATCTGTCAATTTAGTTGTGATTCCTTACATGCCATAAATCACCAAAAATAGCCCGAAATCGATAAAGGCTACTAGAAGTAAACCTCATACTTTGGGCGCAGAAAACACTGAAAAATTCAATTACAGACAATTTCAGAAATGTTTCTTAGCATCTCTAAGCCAGGAGTGTCCTAAAAGTTATATATATACGATATAAATGGTTGCGCGATTCCGTAGATCGGGTAAAATAATAGATTAAGGTTTGGACCCTAACTTGTTCACAGCATATCATGTGAGCCTCCCAACTTCCAACAAGTCTAACGGTTCAATTAACGTATGCGCCTGCACTGCGGTGTAGGAAGTATTGATTCCATAATGGATTGTGAGCATTCCCTTAGTCTCACTTCGAAAATTGGGCCCTTTAGCTTTATTCTGCATTTATGGGGTTTCGGAGTCATCTCTATACCGCACTTATACTCTATATGATCGTTTAACTTTGGATGCATCCTAGGTAAGTTTTTATCCCAGTTACTTTTTAAACATATTCTCAATGCTAGTAGAGTAGAAGAGATTTTTTGAGTGGTTGATTTGTAGACACAGATATACGGCCTTGGTTGTTGCAGACACATATAAAAAGTCCTCCGAGAAGTGCAAAGGTGTATTCTGCGAGTCCGTATTGGATCGGTGAAGGGTTATTTTTTTGAAGCGCGAACGAAGGCCACCTTCTCAAGCCGATGTTCTGCCTATAAATAAATTCCTTGGATCACGCCTCTCATTTGGGATCGGACCATTAATACCGAGGTGAAAACGCTTCTTTGATACCCCCTTCCAACAATTACCAATTTCTATTTTTCTTATAAATGGCATATATTTTATGTCAATGAGTGTTTTTTTGACATAAAAAAACTTTATTCTAACATTTTATCATATATTTTGTATTTTAGCAACATATTTTTTTGGTTGCCAAAATAAGCATGCTTTAGGAGAAAAATATAGATTTTACGAGATGGCTGAAATTCCAGAATAGCAAACTTAGGTGCCTATTATGAGTTTAATTCGATCTTCGACGGTGGTCGAAAATGCTCAACGAAAAAATTCTCATTTGGTATTATGAGCTGCATTCGGTAAATACTTGCGCTATTGTGAATTTCGATCGTTTCAACTGTTCACAGTAGTACATCTTTTATCAGCTGTGATTAAAAAAATAAATCATCTAAACAAACAAAATAAATTACCGATCAAATATATGAGCAAAATTTATACAGAAAAGAAAAATATGACTACGACAGAGTTATGGTTTGAAGATTCATCGGATGATGAAGAAAGCGTACTAGAACTAGCAAGAAACAGAAAGCGTTTAAGAGATGCATCCAATCCTTTGGACATGAATTCCACTGCGTAAGTGTACATTGACAAACGTGTTATTTTATGTTTGATAATAAAAAAGCTTTTTTTAAACAGATTTATAGGTGCCTATTATGAGTTTAATTCGATCTTCGACGATGGTCGAAAATGCTCAACGAAAATATTCTCATTTGGTATTATGAGCTGCATTCGGTAAATACTTGCGCTATTGTGAATTTCGATCGTTTCAACTGTTCACAGTAGTACATCTTTTATCAGCTGTGATTAAAAAAATAAATCATCTAAACAAACAAAATAAATTACCGATCAAATATATGAGCAAAATTTATACAGAAAAGAAAAATATGACTACGACAGAGTTATGGTTTGAAGATTCATCGGATGATGAAGAAAGCGTACTAGAACTAGCAAGAAACAGAAAGCGATTAAGAGAAGCATCTAATCCTTTGGAGATGAATTAAACTGCGTAAGTGTACATTTACATACGTGTTATTTAATGTTTGATAGTAAAAAAGGTTTTAATCAGATTTATAATAAATTTTTTGCAGCCTGGGATTTTGAATAAACACCTCTTGCTAAGCTCGGATTTTGGTGCATTAGAGAAACCAACGTTTCCAGCTGTTGTTTTGTGCTGACGATCTTAGACCTACATCAAATTAATGCAAATAGATTAAAATTAGTACTATAAATCAAAAAAGTAGAAGATAAATACAAAAAAATTAAATTTTTAGTAATTTTAAAAGAATTCGATATAGCGTCGAAAGCAAAATGCTATTCATTGAAAAAATGGATACACAACGAAAATTTCGTCAGCGATGCGCTAGCCATAATATGAATTTGAAATTCGGTTTTCGATGCTCGATAACCAACGAAGATCGAATGCAGCTCATAATAAGGGCCTTAGCTAAATTAGTCGCCAAAAACAGCTGATGCCGTTATCTGGTTCATTCGCGTTCATCGCTTAAATGTGCGAAAAAAATGAATCAAAACGAACCAGAAAATGGAGATTGTAGGAGATTGTCATTCACGGGAATCGGAAAAGTCGCCAAAAGTTGCCAAAATGCAGTTAGAGATTTTTGGCGATCGAGATTAAGCGTTAGCGATTTGCAGAATCCTGCTGCTGGAGGCTGCTCTTCTCGATGCGATTACCAACGGCGGCAGGTCCATCCTGGAGAAGTGGGGAGAGATCGAGACGAGGCTGTCCGAAATGGTTATCCAGTTCGTGATGGCCAACCCAGATGGAAGTCTTCCTTCCTTCGACTCGGCGGAAGTTGTCCGCGGTCACAGGGTAATCAAATGCGAGGACCAGCAGTCAAAGAACTTCCTGGAGAAGTGCCTGCTGGATCTAGGCAACGTTGGGGATGGCTTAAACGTAAAGCTGGTCCAAACCCGCCCACATTCCTAAGAGGCCGAGAGCGAGGATATGGATCCCGCGTATGAACATAGACAGCGGGACGCTGATCAAGTATCTTCAGGCTCACAACCGCGAGGTTCCTATGGATGACTGGGTGGTCATCAAGGCAGAGGCATCTCAGCGGTACAGCCTCTTCTTTGTCATCCTCACTAATGAGGAGCGTATTGGGGCGATGGTGAAGGCGGAATTCGATTTGCAATTCGGCATACGTTGGACCAAGGTGAAGATATTGCGGGGTCCTCAGGATGACGAGTAACCGCTATTCGACCAGGAGATAGGACCCCAGTAGTTAGGATGGATGTTAGGGTTGTCCAGGTAAACCTCCAGCATTCGGGGCTTTCGTCGGTCAACCTTTCCGTTTTCCTGGTGGAAGAAAACGTGGACATATCCCTTGTTCAGGAATCCTGAGTGTGGAACATCAGCTTAAAGGGGCTCTCCATAAAGGGCTATAACATCTTTGACAAGCGCGATGATGGTAAGCCTAGGACATGCGTTCTTGTAAAATCGAAATACACTGCTTTTCTTGTTTCTTCCCACAGCGGTGAAGATTTGACCACAATTTCACTGGAGGCAGCTGATGGAGTCAGCATCGTGATTACCCTTCATATATGCCGCATGATGAGGATGCTCTACCGGAGGAGATCCGCAGGTTAATGCAGGAAATCGAAGCACTTAACGTAATTGTTGGATTTGACGCCAACCGGGGTATTGCCTCTACTGATACTTTTAGTGGCTAAGAGGAGGTGTTGCATATTGCGCTACTAAGGGTAGGGTATCAGATAGGCAGTCCTTTTCTGACCACAGGATGAATCCCTTTGATATCATTTTGAAATAAGATAACTCTATTCCTCACCTAAGCCCACGGAAGAAACACTGGCGAAGGTTTATCAGGGTTGTCAGCAACAACCTTTGCAGGAATTAGTGTCAGTGGAGGAACTTGATGCAAAAAGTAGTAAGCTGGAGAAGATAATGTGGTCAGCTCTACGGGTAGCTTGTCCAACTAGTTTTACCAAGAAAGTATATCTTCCCGTTCTATTGGCAACTGATTGCCATACAAAAATAGTCTTAGATGCTACAAAAAGTGATTCGGAAGGCAAAAGAAGAATCCTGGAAGGACTTTTGCCCGTCTATCAAAAGAAAAAGCTTGCCCAGCGTTTTTACGGAAAGACGACGGATTATAGGCATGCAGCTCTGCGGAAACCGTGGATCTTCTTGTAGGAACACATTTCCCAGGCTGTGGGCCTAGTAAAATGGATGGAAAATAGTACACCAGTGTACTACCCTCTCTTCGGCTAATAAATGAGCTTTGTAACATGACCAACCGTGGCGCAATTATATTATTTTTGAATTCATTGACATTCAAAGCGGTAGAGAAGCAGATGCGATTAGTGGTATGCCCATGATTCTTGAGGGTGATGCTGCAGAGTGGTGGAGGGGGGTAAAATCAAAAGCCGAAGCTTTTGATGACGTAATCCGTATGTTACGTGAAGCAATCTCACCCCCAAAGCCCGCGTGGCGTATCTATGTAGAAGTTTTTGAAACAAAGCAACAAAAGAACGAGGCAACCGACATTTTCATACGCAAAAAACGCGCACTCTTGTCCCAACTGAATAGTGTCCCAGCTGAAGCTGACCAAATTGACATTTTGTTTGGGCTTTTGCATGCACAAATCCGCTATAGAGTAACCAGGAACTTTTATTTTGTCCTTAAAAAATATAAGGACAAAGATAACTTTTATTGCTGGGGGTTTTAAGTTACTATAGGACTTTTTTCAAAAAAGCCAAGAAAATTAATTGTGGCCAGGATATTGATCCTATGAGTCCTGGGACTACAGAAAATTTTATAATTTTCTTCAGGGACACTATATAACCCCGGACTTTTATGAGATCGAAAAAAAGAATAACTTTTATTTTCCGTCCCTGATTTATACACAAAACTAGCAAAAAAAAATTCTTAGAAAAATGTTGATGCCAGTTTCCACAATTACGACAAGTTTTGCTGAATTTTCGCATATTTTTTTCGTATACAAATTTCGATAACTTTCGTTGTGTTAATATTTCACGATGAGGCATTTGGAACTATAATACGGTGCTATGGGGCAAAAAACTTCAAAAGGATTTGACGTGATAAAGATGAAACTGTAGCTGTGCCAACAAAAAAACATGCTCTCGAAAAAATAGTACGCAACCAAGTACCGCGACATTTCTGCCTCTATTTTCAAAGCTAAAAGGGGCACATCAAATTCAAAACCACTGATGCTTTTCCTTTTCAATAGGCTATCATCAGGTACTTCACAAATTTCAATAATCGGTTTCCTCAAAAGCCTATAAGCCAAAATCCACAAGTATTGAAACCAAAAACCCAGTATCAAAAAAGTAAAAGTATGGTGGATTTCCCCATATACGTATACGTAAATCTTACCTTTGTATGTTTTGTGTACATGGCAGGCTCATTTTTCAAAATCTTTAGAAAATCATTCCCCATAATCAAATTTATCGTGTGACTAGCACATCTTATGTGGCTAGGGAGTTTCCTATACCGCAGGGCACCTTCGTCTAATATGATGTTCATGCTGAAGTTAAAATGCAGCATTTTGCATTTTCGGACATTGGTTTCGAAAAAGCATTCATGCTGGCGCATTTAGCAAATGCACATTTAGCAAGTTCGAAAATTTTTTTGAGGTTATGCCAAAATCTTTTATTTAAATCCCTTCACAAACATCAGATTAATTTGTAGATTGATTTATTTTAGCAATAGCACACAACACGCGCGCTAAATTACAAATCTAAAATCCGAGCAAATTTGCAGAATGTTTACGAAAGACAGAGAATGAGAGAACGCCAAGTAAAAACAACCAATATTGCCACTCTTTTGAATTTTTTTCGAAGGTTACAGGTTTGATTTCTGCATTTATAATGCTAATGCAAAAATAAAGTTGCATTTGGTTGTCAAAATTTGTATGGAAAATGCGAAAATAAATGCTACATTTTGGGCTAAATGCTAAAATGCGAAGAAAGTGCAAAATGCTGGCCCAGCATGAACAGCCTATAACTCCTCGAAGGTGACGTCTTCATCCATATCATTTGCATCGACCCCAAACGCTTTACAAAAATTAGACCCATTATCTGTAATTGCACATGCCGCACATAACGAGGATCTTGTTACACTTGTGCGGACGGTCAAAGATACCGCCAAAGACAGTCGCAATGACCAACTCAACACCACGTCAGTTTGTCAATGACATATTTTTATTTTTATTGCAGTCATATGTTGACTTAGCATATTTTAGAATTATGCATTTTAGTTTGTACGTATTAGTAAGGTATTTGTATATGTTTTAGTTTGTAAATAATTTGTTAGTATTAGTGTAAGATTTTGTATAAAAGAGAAAGCATTTCAATAAAGAAATCAATTGGATTCATACGCTATACTTCAGCGTTACATTCCTCCTACATGGCGATCCTGCCAGTTTGGTAACAAAAAGCGAAAATTTGCTGAAAAGCAAAAGCGCTAAAAAGACCAACTGATGAAAGGTTTCCCTGATTGGAATCCTGCGGATCCATTGATTGACAGCACACAATATTTGCAGAATAGAGATGAGCACGACTTTGGACAAAAGGATACGCAACATGATTTCCTAAAGTTGTAGGAGCCGTCATTAGTATAAAATTTAATAACAACACCAGCAACAACAAGAGTAACCATATAAAATAAATTTACAACAAGAAAATAAGGAATAATAAGCAAACGTAACCATTACCTCCTGGAAGAAGAGTGACTGGCAGCATACGTAACCATTACAAACTGGGGCAGTAATTATTTTTAAGTATGTATGTAATTTAGAATGATTGAGCACGCCTCACGGCCGCTAAACCATTGGCATTTAAATATGCCTAGGGACTAAAAAACAAAGAAAGAAAAAAAATAATAAGATTGGAAATTTTTGAGTTAAAAATAATAATACAGAAGATTTTGTCTCAGGAAGATTAAGAAATTAAAAAAAAAAAAGTAACATTAAGTTGAGTAAATTTGAATCAAGCTATTTCGAAAAATATTCCTCATGGATTAAAAATACACATTTATAACAAGAAAAATTTTAAATAAATTTTTTATACTATTAAATTTTTAAAATGGCATGGTGGAAAGTTGCACGCAACGGTATACTGATAGGAATAGCAGGGTACGAAGTAGGCAAAGAAAGTTCAGCAGATCAAAAATCTGAAAATAGATTAGTCAAATACGAACCACATCCTATTATTGAACAGAAAGAAGAGATCTCTGATAAATGGCTAACAATTTTTGCTTGTTTAGCTACATGTTTAATTGTCGCAATTGCAATTTTAATCAACAATTATATAAAAAATTGTAAACTAAGATATGAATAAATGGCAAGAAATATATGATACCTTATATGAAGAAAAATTAAAAGTTGATAAATCGTACAAATGCATAAATAAAAATATTAATATAAAAACAGAAACTATAGTAAAGCATTTCAAGATAATTTTAGAAGCTCTAAATAGCATACGACAGGTGATCAAAGCGGTAAATAACATACTTACCAAGGAACACCAAGTAGAGTCTTACCAAATTTTCTCTGCCGTAAGGGACAAACTAGTATCTTCTTTAGCAAGATACAATATAGAAGTCAATGTACAAACCACAGTAGAGGAAGACCTACAAATAGATTTCAATTTGCTTTTGGCAGAACGTGCTCAGAGCCCATTGGTAGAAGAAAATATACCAAACCTTCAACCAATAGATATACCAGATATAAACGTCACAATGGTGCAAACGGTAGTTGAATTCATTAAAACTGCTTCGTCAGTATTACCAGAGTTGGATGGTAAACCAGAAAACCTACACAGTTTCCTAGATGCACTCGATATACTTGAACAAATCAAGGATACACACGAGGCATTACCATGATAAAAACAAAGCTGAAGGGTACAGCAAGGAATTTTATTAGTAATCAAACCACAATTGAACAAATAAAAAACAAATTAAAGACCGCAATAAAGGGTGAATCAGTAGAGGTCTTGACCGCGAAGGAGCATATATCTCTGATGTACTCAACCCAGACTTAGCGCCGAGATACTCAACGCAGGCAGCAGTTAAAGCAATGTGTAAAAATTGCTCTAATGACAAGGTCAAATTGATCATGCAAGCAGGAACGTTCACAACAATGAACGAAGCAATTTCGAAATTTACTAACAGTTGTACCGAAACCACTGGCAGCTCAAACACGATCTTAAATGTACAACATCAAAGCCACTACAGGAGTAATTTCCGTTGAGGTTACCGTAGTAATAACTATGGAAATTACCATAATAGAAGATACAGACCACAACCCAGTTATAACAATAATCCTAGATCATACAACAATAACAATAATAACAACCAAAGAGGATCACAGTCCCGAAATACAAACAGACCATACACACAAACCCGAAACGTGCGCTGCTGTACCGAAACGGAAAACCAGGGAACTCCACTTCAAAATTAACAAAAAGAAAAATATGCGTACTTAATCTAAACTTAAACAGCTACATATCTACAAGGACATCATTAAACAGTTCATACTCAAATTTTTTAATTGATACTGTAGCCGATATATCCATAATTAAAAAACAGCAAATAGATAATAAAGGAAAAATAAATACTGAACAAATCACAAATTTGAAAGGCATTGGTCAGGGAATAACTAGCACTTTAGGCACAATCAAAGCAGATCTAAGACACCACACAATAAAAGTTGCATAGACACAGAAAAATTTAAAATTTTCCAAATTTTGTTAAAGCTCAATTAACATCACTTTGCACAGAATTCATAGATATATTTGCACTAGAAACAGAACCAATTACCTCTAATAATTTTTATAAACAAAAATTATATATGAAAGACCATAACCCATTTTACATTAAAAATTATAGATTACCCCAAACACAAAAAGGTGAAATAACCAAACAAGTAAATAAGCTAATCAAAGATGATATAATAGAACCAGGGCCGTGCGCAGGAATTAGCCTTGGGGGGGGTTTTAATTTAGATTTGCATTCGCATATATTTTTCACTAAGATAAACATTTGCTGAAACAGAAACCTAGACCCATACATCATAAATTTATTTATTATTTATTTTACTTTTCTGAAATTGCATACTCTGATGCCTAAAACTATACCCCAGAAAATTTTTTTGGTTTTACACATTTTTCTGTATTTGATAGAGAATTGGTGATATGATGGCATATCCCAGCTAACCAAAAGTGCAAAAAAAGACTTCTTTCGGAGCCATAAAATGCTCATTTCCCAGATCTTTACTCTCCAAAATGAGCTTCTTTCGGAGCCCAAATGGTGTTTTTCTGAAGCTTATTTGGGGTGGTTTTTTATTTCTTTTGGGCCATAAATAATAAAAAATAAGGTTTATGTAGTTTTATTGACACAATTCGGAAAATATGAAATGTGTTATGTTTATTTTCTACAGACTATTGATAAACGCCCAAGAAAAATGCGATCTTTATCTTCTGTTAGGTAAAATAAAAAAAACCTCAGAACATGTTTGAAAACATTCACATAATTGAACGTTATCGCTCATCTGCTCTCCAACGTTCATTTTCTCACAATTCTCTTTAGGCCTACAACAAAAAGGGTCAGAAATTACTCAAAATCTTTCATATAATTGAGCCTTGCAGTTCATTCGCTCTGCAATATTCATTTATTCTCTCCGAAAAGGCTCCAATTACGGACTCTTTTTGGATTTTGATGAATACATGGCTATAATTAATTAATACATGGACATCAATTGTACTGGTACAAATTAGGGACGTGCGATGAACAGATTAAATCATATTTTGATTAGTCACAATTCTGATTCATCAAAACCTAATTAATCAGGTCCTGAAAAGTACTGTTTACAGTACTTGTTAATTGAAACTGCTCACTGTTTTCATCAGTAAAATTTTTTAAAAAATGCCCATACGCTACACAACTTTGTAATTTCGGAAAACTCCAAGTGCAATTTAAAGTGCCGGACTTATGTATTGGCCAACCTTATTCTTTGCAACTTTCACCAATTTCTTCTTCCGTAAAATTATTATTAAAAAACTAATTTTGTCAAAATCAATGAGTCAAGATTCAATATAAGATTTATAAACTGTATTTTGAAAATTTTTGCAAAATCATTGTAATTTAGATTTGGCCATGGGGGGGGGGGGGGGGTTTAACCCCCAAAACCCCCCCGTGCGCACGGGCCTGAAGAGAACCTTCAATTTCAGAATATAATTGTCCAATTTTATTAGTTCCTAAAACAACACTCCCAGGCAAAACAGAAAAAAAGATGGAGATTGGTTGTTGATTACAAACAAGTAACCAAAAAATTAGCAGCAGACAAATTCCCACTCCCAAGAATTGATGCCATTCTAGATAAACTTGGAAGAGCAAAATATTTTTCATGCCTAGAAATTATGTCAGGTTTCCATCAAATAGAATTACACCCAGACTCTATGGACATTACATCATTCACTGCCGAAAAGGGCACATATAGATTCAAAAGATTACCATATGGACTAAAAGTGGCCCCAAACTCATTCCAACGAATGATGACATTAGCATTCGCTGGCCTTAAACCATCTCAAGCATTTCTCTACATGGACGATTTCGTTGTATTAGGTTGTTCAGAAAACCATATTCTTAAAACTTTAAGAGACGTGTTCTCTACTTACAGAAAATACAACTTAAAATTACACCCAGATAAATGCCTATGTTTCAGCCAAGAAGTAACTTATTTATGACATAAACCATAAGCAAGGGAATATTACTCGACCCAAGCAAATTTGAAACAGTTCAAAATTACCCAACACCAAAAACAGCGGATGAAGTTAAAAGATTCGTAGCCTTCTGTAATTATTACAGAAGATTTTTACCGAATTTTGCAGAGCATTCAAGAAAGTTAACTAGACTTTGCAGAAAGAATGTTACCTTCGAATGGACAGAAGAATGTCAAAAAGTGTTTGTCTATTTAAAGGAATCATTAATTAGCCCAACACTCTTGCAATACCCAGATTTCGATAAAGATTTTTGCATAACGACAGATGCTAGTGGGTATGCTTGTGGAGCAGTCCTTAGCCAAGAACATGATGGCAAACAGTTACCAATTGCCTACGCGTCCAGATCATTCACAAAAGGTGAAATAAATAAAACAACAATAGAAAAAGAATTGGCAGCAATCCATTGGGCCATAACCTTCTTCAGACTATACGTTTATGGTAGAAAATTCTTAGTAAAACCCGACCATCGCCCATTAACATACCTATTTTCAATGAAAAGTCCTTCGTCTAAGCTGACACGAGTAAGATTAGATTTAGAAGAGTACGATTTTGAGGTGGAGTATATAGCTGGTAAAGAAAATCATATCGCGGATGCATTATCCCGCATAACAATTACAAATTTAAAAGATATGTCAGTAGAAACAAATAAAATATTTAAAATAACAACAAGATCAGCAGCTAAAAAGATCAGTAATAAAACTGAAATTAAAGAAAGTCACAAAGAGAACCCCAAAATTTACGAAGCGCTAAATAAATTTGAAGTAAAAAGACATGTCGAGCTCGTTTTCAATCCTCCGAAATTTTATTTCAAAAAAGGAAAGAAAATTTGTAGCAATTTTGATACAAGCAACCTAATTGTTGAGGATAAGATTGACTTAGGACAATTCTTTACCAGGCTCGAAAGAGAAGCCGGCAATTTAGGACTTGTGCAAGGACAGTTGTCCATGACAGATAAAATCAAGCAAAAATATAGCTGGCTGAAAAATATGAATATGAAAAATGACATACGAAAATATATAAAGAATTGCATCCATTGCAAGAAAAATAAAATTAATAAACATATCAAAGAATCACTGACAATAACGGAGACACCTCCAAAGGCATTTTATATTGTACAAATTGACACAGTCGGTTCATTGCCAAAGTCGATAAATGGAAACGAATATGCTGTTACCATTATATGCGATCTAACCAAATATTTGGTAGCAATTCCAGTTCCAAGCTAACATGCAACAACAGTTGCTAAAGCGACATTCGAGCATTTCATCCTGATTTATGGTCAAATGAAAACAATTTTAACATACATGGGAACAGAATACAAAAATAGCTTGTTCAAAGAACTGTGTAAATTGTTAAAAATTGAGCATAAAACTTCTACACCATACCATCACCAGCAGCCGGATTCCAGTCATCGCTATCGCCTAATTGCTAAAATTCGCCAAAATGCCAAAGCAAATGAACTCTCAAAAAATTAGGAGATTTCGCTAATTTGCGATTCTGAAACGCAAGTCGCCTAGCTAAAATGTAGTACGGTTATCTTTTCGCTTGATGGCGCTGGGATCGCACCGTCATCTGTCAATTTAGTTGTGATTCCTTACATGCCATAAATCACCAAAAATAGCCCGAAATAGACAAATGCTACTAGATGTAAACCCCATACTTTGGGCGCCGAGAACACTGAAAAATTTAATTACAGACAATTTCAGAAATGTTTCTTAGCATCTCCAAGCCTAGAGTGTCCTAAAAGTTATATATATCAGAGGTGAAAACGCTTCTTTGATACCCCTTTCCACATTTTTGGGACGTGGTTTAGCAGTTGTTTCCTGAAGGAAACAATTACCAATTTCTATTTTTCTTATAAATGGCATATATTTTATGTCAATGAGTGTTTTTTTGACATAAAAAAAACTTAATTCTAACATTTTATCATATATGTTGTATTTTAGCAACAGATTTTTTTGGTTGCCAAAATAAGCATGCTTTAGGAGAAAAATAGAGATTTTACGAGATGGCTGAAGTTCCAGAATCGCAAACTTAGCTAAATTAGTCGCCAAAAACGTATTAAGAGATTTTTGGCGATCGAGATTAAGCTTTAGCGATGACGGGAATCCGGCTGCAGACTTTGGGTACTGTAGAACGCAGTCATCGGACATTCAACGAATATATGCGTGCATACATATCCAGTGACAAAGACGATTGGGATGAATACCTCAGGTATTTCGCTTATTGCTACAATACGACACCATCGACAACACATAATTATTGTCCTTTCGAACTAATATTCGCAAAACAACCACCAAATTATGAATTTTTGAAAGAAGATAAAATTAGCTCGGTATACAACCATGAGGCATATGACAAAGAAGTAAAATACAAACTTCAAATAACACAACAAAGTGCGAGAAAATTAATTCAAGAAACAAAAGAAAGGCAAAAATGAAATTACGACAAGAATAGCTATAGTAAGGAAATTAAAAAAGGAGATTTAGTATTAGTTAGAGAAGAGGCCTCCCATAAGTTAGAAGATAGATATACAGGACACTACAAAGTTAAGACCATTGATAAAAATAACAACTACACTTTAATTCCACATAGCATAGGAGACAGTAACAAAAACAAAAAAGAAATCGTAATTCATAAGAATAGGCTTAAACCAATTTAAAACTCGTAGCATTAAAAATAAAAATAAGCAATGCACTCATAATAATTTGGTAATAACAAAAATACATACGCATTCCAATTTACTCAACCTTATACACGGCACAAGCCAAAAGAAAACAATATCAAGTATCAGATAAAGTATACAAACAAATAGAAATAAAATAAAAACATGTGACAAAATAATGGTAACAAGATCCTAAAACAATTAAAATTTTCAAACAAACATCAAGCGGTTCAAATAGATATATATAGTTGACTACAAATATATATATATTTTTTTTAAGAGGGAAGGTGTAGCATTACATAAACACATCGCCCTTTTTACTTTAATTGTCATGTGCACATAAATAATGTATAAACAAATATGAACGTATATAAACAACATTTTACCCAAATTAGTTACATTGAACTCAGCGGGAGTTTATACAAATACTGCACATGCCGCACATAACGAGGATCTTGTTACACTTGTGCGGACGGTCAAAGACACCGCCAAAGACAGTCGCAATGACCAACTGAACACAACGTCAGTTTGTCAATGCGACTGACATATTAGTAAGGTACCTATTTGTGTATGTTTTAGTTTGTAAATAATTTGTAAGTATTAGTGTAAGATTTTGTATAAAAGAGAAAGCATTTCAATAAAGAAATCAATTGGATTCATACGCTATACTTCAGCGTAACATTCCTCCTACAGTGGTAGCGCTGCGTCAATTATTAAATCCAACACATAGTCGGAAAATTGATTTTGTAAGGGGAATTGCCCTCTAACTTTGGTTGTTTTGCATCACAGTATAGATGTATTAGATGTTTTAAAAAGTTGGATGAAATACCGCGTACTCCTTCGATAATGGTTCGGGTTTTGGTACACAGCAAACAACGGGCAACAACTTGACCATTAGATGATTGTGATGAGGAAGACTTGAAATACAAATTTAATTAAAGGTCAGAAATAAAATACATGCATATGACTATTTACAGTTGATTGGATATCGAAGTATCTACCGTCGAGGATATTAAGTTTGTCGGAAGTATCTTTCCTGGGAGTATCATTCTTAGATGACTCCTCAATATCTTCACTTATCCAGCTCATATTAGAGCAGTCGTCTTCGTTAAACATTTTCTCTAAGTGTTCGCCCGATAAAATTTATTCCACTTGAAAATACTCGAGTACTACCACAATTACCAATTCTTTCAAATGAACTGTTTCAATAACATTCATGTACCTCAAGGAAGGAAGAATAAGTGCCTTTTTTTTAGCACTAGGTTATTGTCATCTAATAATGGTATCAAAATTAAATGTATGCGATTTGTTTTTTCTACAATCTCTGAATTATGACCATATATAAAAGTATTATTAAACATTCATCCTTAGTATCTTTATTAACATAATATAAACAAACTTGTGCTTTTCATAGCAAATAAATAATTATACAATTAAGCCAAGTACTAAGTTCACAGCCGTGAAATTCCGCCAGCAACATGCATTTTCCTTGCCGTGAAATGTTGCTAGCAACAATGAGAAGAAACGTCAAAATGGTAGCAACTTTGAGTGTCAAAAGAATAGAAACGTCAAAACGACAATTGAAAAACAAAAAACAAACTGCAAATTTTTAGGAATTAAAGTGCGCGAAAACTTTTAAAAGCTTTATAATATCTAATATCCGGAAATAAATGTGAGTGAATGTGAATATTATCATTGCCGGCAAACGTGTGCATATTTAAATATGTATAATAGAAGAAGCTATAGAAAGTACGCACGCGAAACATCAACAAGAGGCGGCTGGCCCATTTTTGGGATTGCTCTGTTTTGCGAATATATAGTTAATTTGCGTTTGCAATTAATATTTACAAGCCGATCTTCTCTTCCAACTTGTGGTGGGGTGCTTTTTAGTTTTTTCCTACAAATTGTTAGGACCTACAGTTTTTGCTGACTCCGAACGGCACAACCAAAGCAAATAACTTTTTTCTGAGAAGCTTCTCATGCAGAAATACACCCGGAGGGTTTGCCAGATTGCGATTTAGTTTAGACTCGCACTAATGTTTTCTACATTTTTAAGTTTTCGGCATAGTCATGGAATCAAATATCTTGGAGGAAGTGGCGTGCATGGCAGGTGCCCAAATTGTTGGTATGATTGCACAGTCCTTGGAGGCAGATAAACGGAAAGAAGTGAACCAATTTCTAAAACAAAGGAATGAAAAGCGGCGTTTCGCTAAGGATGTAAGTGAATGAAAGAGTTGTACGTATTTCCAAAAATCTACTCAAATTATCATTTCCAGTTTGATGATCTTGCTGCAAATGAAAAGAACTTCAAGGAAAATTTCCATATGGACATGGTAAGCTTCAACGCATTGTATGAGCTCGTTGAGCCTTATTTGCAACCAAAAAAGAGAGCCAGGCCAAAAGATGAAATTTCACCAAAGCAAAAGCTGGCTGTCGTTATGGAGTAAGTCCATGCTTATAACACTGTCCAACAACAGGTTTGTGGGAGGAATGATTCTGACTCAGAATGAAAGGCTTTAGGCTATATAGTAAAGTGAAAGTGTTTTTAGAAAGAGTGGAAAAAGGGTTAAGATTCATATCGGATCTAAATATGGTGTTCGTGTGCACATATTAAAATTGCACGAATAACTTCGTGGGATATTTTAACGCGTTGGATCTTTGAAAAACGGTGTCATTCTGAGTTAGAACCATTCCTCCGCAAACAAAGGCTTTACAATTGTTGCACAGTGTAACTTAACATAGGAATTGGTATGTTAGTTTTTTAATAATTATTTTATTGTAAGGTACTTCGCCTGCGGAACACTTCAACGGCATATTGCGTCTGTCTACCGTATTAGCAAACAAAATTTCGGAGTGATTTTGCTCGAAGTTTCTACTTTATGCAATGAAATCCCACCGCTTACACCCACAGAAATAAGACGTACCGGGCACAGTTTTGACAAATGGAATTTTCCCAACTGTGGAGGTGCTATCGATGGCAAGCATGTTGCTATAAAGTGCCCGCCAAACTCCGGAAGTCTTTTTTATAATTATAAGGTACAACTTCATCTTACCTTTTTATTATACATATCGCCCGTTCCAAAGTAAAGAGATGCGATTTAAAATTTTAATTTTTTGGGAAAACGAAAATAAACCCAGCCAGAATTTTTTGAAAATTTTGAACAAAAAGTATTCAAATATCATTCTCCAGATGATTAAAAACGATCAAATATAAGTAAATTGTAGAATGAATAATAAATCTATCAAATATAAGTAAATTGTAGAATGAATAATAAATCTATTTCCGTAATTTTTGTCTCAATGACCATTGTATAAGATTGAATATAATTTTTACTTTAATATGGGTTTTCTATTTGTACAATTATTAGGGATTCTTCAGCTTGGTACTAATGGCAGCAGCGGATGGTGACTACAGGTTTACCTACTTGGACATCGGGGCATACGGAAGCGAAGGAGATGCCGGTGTATTTCAAAAATGTACCCTCGGTAAAGCGGTGCTTGGTGGTACGCTTGCTTTTCCAGAAGCTGTTGAACACCCTTACGTCTTTGTTGCGGATGATGCATTTCCTTTGCACGTGCGCATTATGAAGCCATATGTGCCATCGCGTAACAGAAGGCTGGAAGAAGACCATCGAATTTTTAATTACAGGCTTAGTAGAGCGGGGCGATGCATCGAAAGTGCATTCGGTATATTGTGCTCGAAGTTCTATTGTCTTGCCAGACAAATGTTTTGCTCTCCGAAAACGGCACAAAAAGTTGTGATTGCATGTTGCTATTTGCATAACTATTTGATAAGGACTCGTAGAGCTCAGTATTGCCCTTCGAATTATTCCGATGAATACAACGAATTTGGGGAAGTGGTAGGAGGTGAATTCCGCCACCACATCCCTGCAGACTCACTTTTCTCATCTGAAGTGCGCTGCGCTCAATCTGGAAGACTTTCACAATCCGCTTCTTCTCTGCGAGAAAATCTGTCAGCATATTTTAATTCTGATGAGGGATCGATAGCCTGGCAGCGCAGAGCAGCTTGTTTAGATTAAATTGAAATGGTGTGAACTACTTAAACCGAATTGAAGAGGTTAATTTTTTTGTTTGTGTTTTAAGTTTAAAAATGGAAATGTAAAAACGCAAAAACACCAACAAATAGAAAACCCGTGGAAAAGGAAACAAAAGAAGAGAAAGAGAAGAGTCCTTATGTAAAATGTAACAATAAACCAAAAATTTAACAAGATTATATGTAAAAAAGACGTTGGGACATATTAATAAAAAAGCACTTACTTTTTCAAGCCTTTTTCTCAAAAAGGAATTGCTTTGGTTGATTGATGTGACCCATTGTATATATGTAAGTCTATATCGGCGATGAGTGGAAGATCACGTTATTTCGAAACTTTTTTCAAAGACGCACAAAGAAACACATTTGTGGCTTTCTGAAATATATTTGGTTTTTTTCGATATACAGTTGGAAAAGGTGTAGTATTTGCTCCAATAACACCATATTTCAAAATTTGAGATAGGGCATTTATCAATCAAAAATCAATTGAAAAATAAGGTGATCTTTCACCCAGCACTCGATATACTATAACTAGTTTAAAATCTTCATTTTAAATTTGCAATAAAGAAATGTGTATGTACATACATAAGTTCATGTTTCCAATTTTTTATTTTTCCATTAATTTAACACTAATCCTAATTTAAATATTATTATTATTAAATATTATATTTCATTACTTTTTTTTAGGGTATTATTAGGGTATGCATTAGGGTGAGGCTTAGGGCTAGGGTTTCTGTTAGGTATGGAGATAAGAATAGGGATTGGTGTAGGGATAGGGATAAGGATAGGAATAGGAATGTTAGGAATAGGGATAGGCGTAGGGATAGCTGCTTCATAGGAAAAGGAATTGGGATAGGAATGAGGATAGGTATAGGTATGGAGATAAGAATAGGGATAGGTGTAGGGATAGGGATAAGGATAGGAACGATAGGAATAGGGATAGGCGTAGGGATAGCTGCTTCATAGGAAAAGGAATTGGGATACGAATAAGGATAGGTATAGGTATTGAGATAGAAATAGGGATTGGTGTAGGGATAGCTGCTTCAGTGGGATAGGGATAAGAATAGGATATATTGAAAACAAACAAAAAATAATATAAATAAAAATTAAAATTCAACTTAAAATATAATAAAAATTAATAATATATAATAAAAATTCAGTCAGCTAAGATTTCGATTGAATCTCCATGGTGTTTCTTCAGTTCCTCATAAGCCATTTCTGTGAACTTCGCCCCCAACATATTTGCCGTGCTTTGCGGCAACTGCTCTAAAAGCGTCTCCAAATGGTTCAAAAGAGGCTGAAATTTGGACTTTTGAACCATCTCAGGTGATGTCTGAAAATAAAAGAGGAAAAACGATCATTAGGTTATGTCTTTTAAGAAATGCCGAAAGTTATACTAGAACTTACGTAGCTATACCCGGGAGGATCCACATTTTCCCTCGCATTGGAGTCCGCCCGTGGACTATCCATACTTGAAAATGTTCTAAAATATTCAAATTGAAATGTTCTAATATATTTAAACAACAATACAATGGGGATTTACTTACACTCTTTGCGTAGAAGTTTCGCACATGAAGGACATGTCCTCCGTAAACTCGAACTCGTCTACCTCACTCCCAAAGTTCATGTCCTCCAAGTCACACGCACTTCCCGACTTCTTCGCCTTGTTTGAGAAGTACCGCTTGCTATCTCTCAAGCTTTTCCAACCCGCTTTGCAAGTCTCCTCTAAAATGATGGAGATGAGCAATTTAAATACACTATAGGTACTGTAACTTACCAGGTTTGACGACACTGCTCGCGATTTTGTTCCAAGCGCTGGAAAGTGCGTTCCGGTTGCTGTGGTCCTTTCTTTGTTTGTCCCAAATACAGGGGAATAGCTTTATGGCAGCCAGCAGTTTCTTCTTTTCCTCTTCGTTCAACTGCGTTCTCGCCCTTTTTGCTATTGCTGGGGTGTTTTCCACTATTTCAAAAAAAAAAAAGAAACTATTAAAATTATTTTAAATAAACTTACTTTTCGCGATTTGCGGTTATTTTCCAAAATTCAAACTTCTTGTCAATTTCAGGAAATGTCACTTTTCCCTCAATTTTAAATGACATTGTCAATTTAAAAAGCCGAGAAAAAATGTTGCTAGTGTCATGTTGCGCTACATTTCCACGCCGTGAACTGAGTACTACCTTGCCGTGAAATACAAGCGAAATTTCACGGCTACTTCGCGACAAGAAATTTTGTATGGATTTTGACAGCTGTTTCACGTGAAACTCGATGTTAGTACCTAGCTTTACACCATACAACAAAATCAACTTTTTTCTGGGTATTGGACCAAACTTATGTTTTTGAATAGAGGAAGACGTAAATAAGAAATGTTTATATACCGTTTTTCGAAAATAGCCTCCAAAATGTGTTAATTTGCCTTCGCTTTTATTGTTCCGATTTTCAACAAAATCGCAACACAAATAAAAAAAGTTTCGAATATTTCGGTCCCTGATCCACTACCCGGAAAATGCAACTAAAACAAATAGCATACCTAACCGTTATTAAGAGAGACGACTTTGGACAAAAAGATACGCAACATGATTCCCTAAAGTTGTAGGAGCCGTCATTAATATAAAATTTAATAAAAACAACAGCAGCAACAAGAGTAACCATATAAAATAAATTAAGAGAGACGACTTTGGACAAAAAGATACGCAACATGATTCCCTAAAGTTGTAGGAGCCGTCATTAATATAAAATTTAATAAAAACAACAGCAGCAACAAGAGTAACCATATAAAATAAATTTACAACAAGAAAATAAGGATTCCATCTTACATGGCATAAAAAGCATAAATTTGCAACAAGAAAATAAGGATTCCATCTTACATGGCACAAATAGCATAAAAAGGGTGGAATAGAATACCTCTGGAAGACGAGTGACTGGCAGCAAACGTAACCATTACAAACCACCATACCTCCTGGAAGAAGAGTGACTGGCAGCATACGTAACCATTACAAACTCTCACGGCCGCTAAACCATTGGCATTTAAATATGACTAGGGACTAAAAAAACAAGGAAAGAAAAAAAATAAGATTTTAAATTTTTGAGTTAAAAATAATAATACAGAAGAACAAATAAAAAACAAATTAAAGACCGCAATAAAGGGTGAATCAGTAGAGGTCTTGACCGCGAAGGAGCATATATCTCTGATGTACTCAACCCAGACTTAGCGACGAGATACTCAACGCAGGCAGCAGTAAACGCAATGTGTAAAAATTGCTCTAATGACAAGGTCAAATTGATCATGCAAGCAGGAACGTTCACAACAATGAACGAAGCAATTTCGAAATTTACTAACAGTTGTACCGAAACCACTGGCAGCTCAAACACGATCTTAAATGTACAACATCAAAGCCACTACAGGAGTAATTTCCGTTGAGGTTACCGTAGTAATAACTATGGAAATTACCAAAATAGAAGATACAGACCACAACCCAGTTATAACAATAATCCTAGATCATACAACAATAACAATAATAACAATCAAAGAGGATCACAATCCCGAAATACAAACAGACCATACACACAAGCCCGTAACGTGCGCAGCTGTACCGAAACGGAAAACCAGGGAACTCCACTTCAAAATTAACAAAAAGAAAAATATGCGTACTTAATCTAAACTTAAACAGCTCATACTCAAATTTTTTAATTGATACTGTAGCCGATATATCCATAATTAAAAAACAGCAAATAGATAATAAAGGAAAAATAAATACTGAACAAATTACAGATTTGAAAGGCATTGGTCAGGGAATAACTAGCACTTTAGGCACAATCAAAGCAGATCTAAAACACCACACAATAAAAGTTGCATAGACACAGAAAAATTGAAAAGATTAACTGAAAATTTTCCAAATTTTGTTAAAGCTCAATTAACATCACTTTGCACAGAATTCATAGATATATTTGCACTAGAAACAGAACCAATTACCTCTAATAATTTTTATAAACAAAAATTATATATGAAAGACGATAACCCATTTTACATTAAAAATTATAGATTACCCCAAACACAAAAAGGTGAAATAACCAAACCAGTAAATAAGCTAATCAAAGATGATATAATAGAACCTTCAATTTCAGAATATAATAGTCCAATTTTATTAGTTCCTAAAAAATCACTCCCAGGCAAAACAGAAAAAAAGATGGAGATTGGTTGTTGATTACAAACAAGTAACCAAAAAATTAGCAGCAGACAAATTCCCACTCAAAAGAATTGATGACATTCTAGATAAACTTGGAAGAGCAAAATATTTTTCATGCCTAGACCTTATGTCAGGTTTCCATCAAATAGAATTACACCCAGACTCTAGGGACATTACATCATTCACTGCCGAAAATGGCACATATAGATTCAAAAGATTACCATATGGACTAAAAGTGGCCCCAAACTCATTCCAACGAATGATGACATTAGCATTCGCTGGCCTTAAACCATCTCAAGCATTTCTCTACATGGACGATTTCGTTGTATTAGGTTGTTCAGAAAACCATATGCTTAAAACTTTAAGAGACGTGTTCTCTACTTACAGAAAATACAACTTAAAATTACACCCAGATAAATGCCTATGTTTCAGCCAAGAAGTAACTTATTTATGACATAAACCATAAGCAAGGGAATATTACCCGACCCAAGCAAATTTGAAACAGTTCAAAATTACCCAACACCAAAAACAGCGGATGAAGTTAAAAGATTCGTAGCCTTCTGTAATTATTACAGAAGATTTTTACCGAATTTTGCAGAGCATTCAAGAAAGTTAACTAGACTTTGCAGAAAGAATGTTACCTTCGAATGGACAGAAGAATGTCAAAAAGTGTTTGTCTATTTAAAGGAATCATTAATTAGCCCAACACTCTTGCAATACCCAGATTTCGATAAAGATTTTTGCATAACGACAGATGCTAGTGGGTATGCTTGTGGAGCAGTCCTTAGCCAAGAACATGATGGCAAACAGTTACCAATTGCCTACGCGTCCAGATCATTCACAAAAGGTGAAATAAATAAAACAACAATAGAAAAAGAATTGGCAGCAATCCATTGGGCCATAACCTTCTTCAGACTATACGTTTATGGTAGAAAATTCTTAGTAAAACCCGACCATCGCCCATTAACATACCTATTTTCAATGAAAAGTCCTTCGTCTAAGCTGACACGAGTAAGATTAGATTTAGAAGAGTACGATTTTGAGGTGGAGTATATAGCTGGTAAAGAAAATCATATCGCGGATGCATTATCCCGCATAACAATTACAAATTTAAAAGATATGTCAGTAGAAACAAATAAAATATTTAAAATAACAACAAGATCAGTAATAAAACTGAAATTAAAGAAAGTCACAAAGAGAACCCCAAAATTTACGAACCGCTAAATAAATTTGAAGTAAAAAGACATGTCGAGCTCGTTTTCAATTCTCCGAAATTTTATTTCAAAAAAGGAAAGAAAATTTGTAGCAATTTTGATACAAGCAACCTAATTGTTGAGGATAAGATTGACTTAGGACAATTCTTAACCAGGCTCGAAAGAGAAGCCGGCAATTTAGGACTTGTGCAAGGACAGTTGTCCATAGGGGACAAATAGTTTAAAAAGAATTATACTGCAGTAGGCAAATTTATAGAAATGGGTAACAAAGTTCTCAAAAAATTAACAATCGCTCTAACCCCAGAGGTTATACGTGTGACAAGTCCCGGGAAAATTAAAGAAATTCTGCACATGACGATCCTATTAGTGGTGGCCACCCAGGAATAAATCGCATGACAGATAAAATCAAGCAAAAATATAGCTGGCTGAATATGAAAAATGACATACGAAAATATATAAAGAATTGCATCCATTGCAAGAAAAATAAAATTAATAAACATATCAAAGAACCACTGACAATAACGGAGACACCTCCAAAGGCATTTGATATTGTACAAATTGACACAGTCGGTCCATTTACCATTATATGCGATCTAACCAAATATTTGGTAGCAATTCCAGTTCCAAGCAAACATGCAACAACAGTTGCTAAAGCAATATTCGAGCATTTCATCCTGATTTATGGTCAAATGAAAATAATTTTAACATACATGGGAACAGAATACAAAAATAGCTTGTTCAAAGAACTGTGGAAATTGTTAAAAATTGAGCATAAAACTTCTACACCATACCATCACCAGACTTTGGGTACTGTAGAACGCAGTCATCGGACATTCAACGAATATATGCGTGCATACATATCCAGTGACAAAGACGATTGGGATGAATACCTCAGGTATTTCGCTTATTGCTACAATACGACACCATCGACAACACATAATTATTGTACTTTCGAACTAATATTCGCAAAACAACCACCAAATTATGAATTTTTGAAAGAAGATAAAATTAGCCCGGTATACAACCATGAGGCATATGACAAAGAAGTAAAATACAAACTTCAAATAGCACAACAAAGAGCGAGAAAATTAATTCAGTATTAGTTAGAGAAGAGGCCTCCCATAAGTTAGAAGATAGATATACAGGACACTACAAAGTTAAGACCATTGATAAAAATAACCACTACACTTTAATTCCACATAGCATAGGAGACAGTAACAAAAACAAAAAAGAAATCGTTATTCATAAGAATAGGCTTAAACCAATTTAAAACTCGTAGCATTAAAAATAAAAATAAGCAATGCACTCATAATAATTTGGTAATAACAAAAATACATACGCATTCCAATTTACTCAACCTTATACACGGCACAAGCCAAAAGAAAACAATATCAAGTATCAGATAAAGTATACAAACAAATAGAAATAAAATAAAAACATGTGACAAAACAATGGTAACAAGATCCTAAAACAATTAAAATTTTCAAACAAACATCAAGCGGTTCAAATAGATATATATAGTTGAGGGAAGGTGTAGCATTACTTAAACACATCGCCCTTTTTACTTTAATTGTCATGTGCACATAAATAATGTATAAACAAATATGAACGTATACAAACAACATTTTACCCAAATTAGTTACATTGAACTCAGCGGGAGTTTATACAAATACTGCACATGCCGCACATAACGAGGATCTTGTTACACTTGTGCGGACGGTCAAAGACACCGCCAAAGACAGTCGCAATGACCAACTGAACACAACGTCAGTTTGTCAATGCGACTGACATATTAGTAAGGTACCTATTTGTATATGTTTTAGTTTGTAAATAATTTGTAAGTATTAGTGTAAGATTTTGTATAAAAGAGAAAGCATTTCAATAAAGAAATCAATTGGATTCATACGCTATACTTCAGCGTAACATTCCTTCTACAGTGGTAGCGCTGCGTCAATTATAAAATCCAACACATAGTCGGAAGATTGATTTTGTAAGGGGAATTGCCCTCTAACTTTGGTTGTTTTGCATCACAGTATAGATGTATTAGATGTTTTAAAAAGTTGGATGAAATACCGCGTACTCCTTCGATAATGGTTCGGGTTTTGGTACACAGCAAACAACGGGCAACAACTTGACCATTAGATGATTGTGATGAGGATGACTTGAAATACAAATTTAATTAAAGGTCAGAAATAAAATACATGCATATGACTATTTACAGTTGATTGGATATCGAAGTATCTACCGTCGAGGATATTAAGTTTGTCGGAAGTATCTTTCCTGGGAGTATCATTCTTAGATGACTCCTCAATATCTTCACTTATCCAGCTCATATTAGAGCAGTCGTCTTCGTTAAACATTTTCTCTAAGTGTTCGCCCGATAAAATTTATTCCACTTGAAAATACTCGAGTACTACCACAATTACAAATTCTTTCAAATGAACTGTTTCAATAACATTCATGTACCTCAAGGAAGGAAGAATAAGTGCATTTTTTGTACCACTAGGTTATTGTCATCTAATAATGGTATCAAAATTAAATGTATGCGATTTGTTTTTTTCTACGATCTCTGAATTATGACCGTATATAAAAGTATTATTAAACATTCATCCTTACGGGTCGATTCTATAGTGGTAACAACATTCGATTTACCCGGCAAACAAATATCTTGGAAACTTTTACACCCGTTTGGTATTCTGCCGGCTCAAGTTGCAGTTCAATTTCGTAACCACCGAAAGAGGTGGTAACGCCAAGTAACCGCGACAAATTGCACGTGTTTTGTAAATATTTTTTTGGACAGAAAAAAGCACAAATTTTATACACATACTAGTTCAGAAGAATAAATAAACAATATAAGCACTTTTTTACGTGATGTTTCGTGCGCGTTTGCCTTTTATTCTCTTTTGCGCATTGTTTGCTTTTGACATCGTTACCATGCGCGCTAGAATCGCGGGTACATGCACCGGTTACGATTTTTGGTTAGATAATCTTCTGGGTACAAAGTTTCCGGTTACGCTCAGAATCGACACGTTAGTGTCTTTATTAACATAATATAAACAAAGTTGTGCTTTTCATAGTAAATAAATAATTGTGCAATTACACCATACAACAAAATCAACTTTTTTCTGGGTATTGGACCAAACTTATGTTTTTGAATAGAGGAAGACGTAAATAAGGAATGTTTATATACCGTTTTTCAAAAATAGCCTCCAAAATGTGTTAATTTGCCTTCGCTTTTATTGTTCCGATTTTCAACAAAATCGCAACACAAATAAAAAAAAGTTTCGATTATTTCGGTCCCTGATCCACTACCCGGAAAATGCAACTAAAACAAAAAGCATACCTAACCGTTATTAAGAGAGACGAAATCTGTGTTTTATGTAATGCACTTAAACTTTCTTCTTTGAGGTACATAGGTTAAGAAAGTTGTATTGCTTATATTAATAAAAACACCAGACACTTTCACTTTAATTCACACTTCACTTTATTATTATTCTGTGGAGCAAAGTAATTGATTACATTTTTCAATTACTGAGGAATGTAATTGTAATTGTAATGTAATTGATTTTATATAGATGAATTGGCGTTCGTATGTCCCATAAGATCTCCGTATCGGCTGAAGCGATTTTAAATATTTTTTCTTTAATGTTTCAAATCTGTTTTAGGTCTCATTTACCACATAAATTTTTTTTTCTTATCTGAATTTAAAATTTTTTTAGCTAATACTCAATAACGGCTTAACCGATTTTCAAAATTTTTTTCTTTTCTTTATTCTATCGGATATAGTGTTTATTTATATAGAACAAAACATTTTCTAAATCCTCAATTTAATCATATATTAGCTTAAGAAATTTAGCTACCATATAAATTGAAGTCAGTTGAGATCACTGGTATTCTAACTGAAATGTTCCTGTAGGGAACTTAATGCCGTACAGATTTTTTCCGTTTTATATTTAAATACAAAATTTACTTGACTCGTCTTCTAAGTAAGTTAACTTATTCAACGCAAGCCATGTAGTGCAGGATAATTTTAAGACAAAGGTAACCCAACAAACAATCTTGTTTGATATCAACTTGCCTTTCTCAAATCTCCAACGTTAATTCTCAACAGCTCCTCAATAGTGGCGTTATAGTATTCTCTCTTCAAAGCACTTTTTTAATAAAGGAATTTTAGGGATTCTCAAGTTGAGAATGCATTAAATCTCAACTTCATCTTAAGGGCAATTCCCTATTTAGCAATTTCTCTACTTCATCTCAAATAATGCGCAAGTTGAGAAATAACGTTAGAGAACAAAGCTTAATCTCAAGTTTATTTGTTTATCTGCTGAATCTCCACTTGAGAATCAAGGTTTTATCAAAATTTGGAGAAAAAAATTTTCTGTGTTTGTTGGGAACTTAGACATATATCTTTTTTTTTTAAAGTTATACTTTTTTTTAGATACAATTGCATGGTAACTCAAAAAAATTCACTTCAAGGGTTAATTTAACAGCTACAACAGTTAAATTCCGGTTATCGTTAACCGGCTTCTGTGAAAACAGCTCTATGGAGTTAATGAGCTAATCAGCCCCATGAGAAAACACCTGTTTGGTAGTTGCGGGGAGAGTGGTGTTAGTGGAGAGATCTTTAGTACGTAGGTGCAACTGTGAGGTTGCAAGTCGTGCATACAGCTATGCCGGTGTAGCTGTACTCATGAGAGTTTCCTCTTCGCGGGCGTCATCCCGAAACAAAAAATAAATAAATTATGTCCACCAAAGCTGAATTATGTCCAAAAGCGTGAAATCAATGAGCTTGAGATGCTAGCCAATGGGAATAATGCCCGAAAATTCTATCAAAAAATTCGACGAATGACGGAAGGTTTCAAGCCCGGGGCAAATTCCTGTAAGAACGAGAACGGCGACCTGGTGACTGATGTTCAGAGAATACTAGAGATATGGAGGGATCACTTCTCTGCCCTTTTAAATGGAGAAATTGAGCAAGTAACCAGAGAAGAGCTCGAACCCGAACCCACAATCGAAGACGACGAAATTGACGTCCCAGAACCCGACTATAATGAGGTGCGAATAGCAATATCCCGGTTAAAAAACAATAAAGCAGCTGGCGCTGATGGTTTGCCTGCTGAGCTATTCAAGCATGGCGGCGAGGAGCTGGTAAGGCGTATGCACCAGCTTCTGTGCAGAATATGGTCGGATGAATGCATGCCCGAAGATTGGAATCTAAGTGTTCTTTGCCCAATCCACAAAAAAGGTGATCCTGCAAACTGCACCAACTACCGCGGAATCAGCCTTTTGAATATCGCATATAAGGTCTTGTCAAGCGTATTGTGCGAACGATTGAAGCCTGACGTGAACAGACTGATTGGACCTTATCAGTGTGGCTTCAGACCTGGCAAATCTACCATCGACCAGATTTTTACAATACGTCAAATCCTGGAGAAAACCCGTGAGAAAAGAATCGACACACACCACCTCTTTGTTGATTTTAAAGCCGCTTTCGATAGCACGAAAAGGAGCTGCCTATATGCCGCTATGTCTGAATTTGGTTTCCCCGCAAAACTTATACGGCTTTGCAAAATGACATTGAGCAACACCACCAGCTCAGTCAGAATTGGGAAGGACCTCTCCGAGCCGTTTGAAACTAAACGAGGTTTCAGACAAGGTGACCCCCTATCGTGCGATTTCTTTAATTTGATGTTGGAGAAAATAATACAATCTGCAGAACTCAACCGCGCTGGAACAATATTCTATAAAAGCGTGCAACTGTTAGCATATGCTGACGACATTGACATTATCGGCCTTAACAACCGTGCCGTAACCTCTGCGTACTCCAAACTAGAAAAAGAAGCGGAAAAAATGGGTTTGGTGGTGAACGAAGGCAAAACGAAGTACATGCTGTCATCAAGCAAAGAGTCAGCGCATTCGCGCCTTGGCACCCACGCCACTGCTGGCACCAAAAAGTTCGAAATAGTGAAGGACTTCGTTTACCTTGGATCCAGCATAAACTCCAACAATAATGCCAGCCTAGAAATCCAACGAAGAATTGCTCTTGCAAATAAATGCTACTTTGGACTGAGTAGGCAATTGAAAAGTAAAGTCCTCTCTCGACGCACGAAAATCACACTCTACAAGTCACTCATCGCTCCCGTCCTGCTATATGGTGCAGAGGCGTGGACACTAACAACATCTGACGAGGCTGCATTGGGAGTATTCGAGAGAAAAGTTCTGCGAAAGATTTATGGGCCTCTACGCGTTGGCGACGGCGAGTACCGAAGAAGATTTAATGATGAGTTGTATGAGCTTTACGCAGACGTCGACATAGTACAGCGCATTAAAACACAGCGGCTTCGCTGGCTAGGCCACGTCGTGCGAATGAACGAAGACGCTCCAGCCCAGAAGGTATACTTATCGGCACCCGCCGGTGGAAGCAGAGGAAGAGGAAGACCACCACTCCGATGGAAGGACCAAGTGGAGACCGACCTGCGATCTCGTGGGGTCTCCAATTGGCGCCAGTTGGCGCAAAGAAGAAATGACTGGCGAGCTATGTTGGACGGTCAAAATCGCTCAGGCGGTTAGATGGCCATTTAAAGAAGAAGAAAGCTGACAAAAAATCAGAAGGTATACCCGAGAAGCTCACTTTTTTGGTTATGATATTATTATTTCATTGGAACTACGAACTTGAACCGGTACCTGGAGAGCATAGAGGTGGATACCGCTAATTTGCCAAAAATGAAACTACTATTTTTAAATGTGAAACTTCTATTTTTAAATTGTGAAAGAATATAAGAAAAATTAATTAAAATGTTTGTTATTTTCAACAGGTCTCAAGGTGTAAGGAACTGGACATGGTGTACTAAGAAGGTGACCGCAAGAAATCAGCTGATTTTTACTTTTTTTATTTGAAGCTGAATTTCGATTGTCAACCTAGAGAGAACATCTTCGTATTTAATGATAAGTGTGGCAACATTGGCAAACATTGTTGTTGTGCGCCGTTGTAATTTTGACAATCGGAATTCTAAATTACACTAAGAAAATACATGGCAATTCAAGTTGCTCTCACCTTATCAGTACACCATGGTACTGGAAAATTATAAGAAAAGAAAAAATTTTGAAAATCGATTAAGCCGTTATTGAGTATTAGCTACAAACATTTTAAATTGAGATAAAAAAAAAAAATTTATGTGGTAAATGAGACCTGAAACAGATTGGAAACATTAAAGAAAAAATACTTAAAATCGGTTGAGCCGATACGGAGATCTTACGGGACATACGAACGCCAATTCATTTTTATATATATTGATTATGGCTGAATTAGAGGAAACTTTATTAAAATTGAATGGTGAAGTGTTTATAAATCTAATTCGCGGTAATTTATACACATTTTAGTGGTTTGGTTGTATGAAAACAATGTAAGTTTCATTTAGACGCCGGATTTACAAAGGAATCACTATTGCTCCTAAAGCCAAGCCATTTGGATTATTTAATCGGAGTATCACAATTTGGACAACGCGTAATATTTGAGAACAATCTCCTTAATTGGCAAACCGAACAGGTAATATGTAAATGTGAACTTATACACATGAAAAAACGCTTACATTTGTTTGTAATTT
This sequence comes from Sphenella marginata, assembly GCA_951509765.1. Classification (NCBI taxonomy): domain Eukaryota; kingdom Metazoa; phylum Arthropoda; class Insecta; order Diptera; family Tephritidae; genus Sphenella; species Sphenella marginata. Next base: position 118,867,948 of record OX608078.1, read on the forward strand.
GGAAAGGGTGTTCATTTGCAAACAGCTCAAAGTGGGTGCGCATCATTGGCAGAATCGTGCAATAAAGAGGTATACTTGCGTTTGTTTTGTTGTTGTGTTTTCCGACAGGGTGGATATTATATTCATATTGGAAAGAATTTCCGTCGTCCCTTGTCAATTTTGGTTTTGTAGATGTCGCATCGACGAAACCGGTTTGCTACAAAACCAAAATTGACAAGGGACGACGGAAATTCGTTCCAATACGAATCCAGGTATAACTTGCTTTTATACATTTTCCACTCCTTAATTTTTTCTTTCCCACAAACCTTCAGAAAACACTTGAAGATGTTTTAAAGGAATCGGTCCGTGGAAATCAAATTTTGGAGTACTATAGTGAGGCAACGGTTCTCAATCCAAAATACAGAAAATTGCTTGCATCTACTATTGCAACCTACTTAATATCCCCCCGTGCAAGGGAAAGTCCAAAAGTTTTTGAATCACTTGCCAGTCAAATCCCAACTTTATTTGCAAATGAATCAAAGGTGCATATCTATAAAAATTTCATTTGAAAACTTAAAAAAAGAGAAATTACCTCGTTTTTATTAGGACATATATTTCATACAAAAAAGGAAAGAAACCAGGTCGATATTTATATACTAAATAATAATAAAATAAAAAATTAAACCAGATACTTAAATTAAATAATAACACTAATTGTTTTATTGATGTGCCTTTTAATTTAGAAGCAGCTGATTCGGTTGTATGCTATCTTCTTCACGCAGTTTTAGTTCCAACCAGCAGAAATTATAAAACGTGTAATCAAACAAACAAGAAGCACTTAGTAAAAGCAACAATTGCGGATTCAAGGAATAGTTTTTTAATATGCGAGGCAACAAATTGCGAACTTCAGTAGAAGCTTAAATTAATGATTGATGAGAGTTATAAGGACAAAAACACCATTCAGCCTGTAATATGTGCTATAGAATATTTTGTATATTTAAAATCACATGAAAAAAGTAGCGCTTTGTGTGCAGTATTAAATGTTTTAAAAAACATGTAATAATAGAAAATACTCCTTATTAAAAATGGAAGTACATATTAAATGTTTTGTGTGTACACAAACTTTTGGGCAATGCGAAAGTTTGTTTAAGCATTTTAAAACTATTCATTGTTTATCGCAAATAGATGTGTATAAATGTGGATATACAACTTGCAACCAATCATTTTCGAATCTTAAAACACTTTGTAGACACATGCGAAATGAAAGCAAAAGGTATATAATTACTGTATTAAACAATGAAGAACAAAGCATAACCAGTATATCTAATGCTAATTTAGTCAAACCTGTTTTCATAACTGATACCCATAGAACAAATAACTTAAGTAGCTTTAGAAATTTAATTCATAATCAAGAAACGCTAAGGCCCGCTTTCATAAAAGCCGGTTAGTGCTTAATCCGAATTTAATCCTGATTTGTCTAAAATCCGTTTTCACCAACGCCGATTAGCACAAATCGGCCGGTTAACGGCCGATAAACTTTACCGGCGATGGATGGCCGATTAAGCAAAAATTTGCATTTATTAGCTGTGGACACATTTAACATTTGTTTATATTCCCGCGAAAAAATTTTAATTTGGAAACTTTCTGCTGTTTCGTTAGTGTTTTCAAAGTTGGTGCCGTTCTAGAATACAGTTCAATGCCTGATTTGCATTAAATATTGCTGATAGGGGTGTTCTGCACATAAATACCATGGGCCCGATCCCCAATTTTAGACAAATTTAGGGCACATTTTTGGCGATAACTTTTTATAGAAAAATAATTTGTAATTTCCGCATTCGGATTCTCCATGCCGGGGTCTAGACGCTTCTTTTGACACAAACCTCAGCAAAATCCGGTAAATATTAGGCATTGAACCGTTTTCTGGAATGGTAGCTCCAAGTATTTGTGAAAGTTCTTGCTACTACTAATAATATAGAAATGGAACATTATACGGACCTGTACAACATGTCACGTTGGGGTGCCCGGAGATTTATAAGAAAACCCCGTGCATTTCAGATAAGGGAAAACTTTTTTCAAAAATATGACGATGACACGTTTATTCAAAGGTTTCGCCTATCCAAACAAAGTGTTTCTAGTGTACTAGAAAAAATTGAACACAAAATAAGGAACTGCACTGAAAGGTTTGTTGAAATTCATTAAATCGTATCGCATGTATTAATAAAGTTCATTTTATTGAAATGCTATTGTTAGCCTTGCGTTTTTATGCGTCAGGAAGCTTCTTAATAACAGTAGCTGATTTCTGTGGAGTGAGTGTGGCCACTGCAAGCCGGGTAGTGAAAAAAGTTTCTCACGCAATTGCAGAGCGTATTGCGAGTTTCCCAAAAGTTGTTGGCTGCATTGACTGTACCCATATTAAGATCCAATCACCTGGTGGAGAAAGTGCGGAAATTTTTCGAAATCGGAAAAGATATTTTTCCTACAATGTGCAGGCAGTCTGCGATGCAGACCTGGTTATAAGAGATATTGTTTGTCGATGGCCTGGCTCCGCACACGACTCAAATATATTTAATAATAGCCGTATTAAACACCGGCTGGAGGTAAACGAATTTAAAGGCTGCTTCATACTAGGCGATAGTGGGTACGGCGTGAGCAAGTATATGATGACCCCACTTTTACATCCTAACACTCCAGCGGAACGTTTATACAATGAATCCCAAATACGGACCAGAAATTGTATAGAGAGGTGCTTCGGTGTGTGGAAGCGTCGCTTTCCAGTGCTCTCCATAGGATTGAGGGTTTCCCAAGATACAGCAATGGCAATCGTAGTTGCATGCTCAGAGATGCAGATCCATCCGATGAAGATCTCGCACAAAATGAAGATGACACTGAATCAGCAGATGAACCCCCGATAGAAACTCCAACTGAAACGGAAGCCTCTTTTATGCGGTCGAGTTTGATCAGAGATTATTTTGCAAGGTAACTATATAAGTCAACTTATTGAGTACGGTATAACATGAGGATTTTTTTTCAGGTTATAAAGATGTAAATCTTTCTAAAAGCAGCTACTAAAACTTTAATTTATATCCATTGCATCTATGCTAACGAGGCGTAGACCCATTTTCCAGCCACTCATCAAATCTTTCCTATTGGGTTTTCGAACAGGCATTTGATGAATGTTATAGTAAAAAATGTAAGTAGTTTTGTTTTTACGTTTGTTCAAATAGTTATAAATTATATTTACATTATATTGTTTTTCAGTGCAACTACTTTATGGCGACAATTACGTAGTGATTTAAATGAGCTAGCCAAAAAAGCAAAACAACTCTTACTACAGTCTCCACTTAAAGGTGAACGCATTCTTGGCATAGACCCAGGCTTCACGAATGGCAGCAAATTGGGATATCTGAGACAGGTGATGGTTTAGAAACTGGTGTGATATATCCGTATGCCTGTAGCAGTGATCCATAAGAGGTTGGCGAACATCTAGCCAAAATGCTAATTCGCAATAAGTACATATGTAACAATTCAAAAGCAATTGAATCTAACTAAAGTTTTACACATATATATAAATTGGAAAGCGGCAAAAACTCGCCTTAGGCAATGGTACCGCATGAAACGGTGCATTTGCTTTCTAATCTCTTTGACTATGGTATATTGGATAAGAACACTGCGTGTTCTGTCGGAGCAGGGTGCTTCTATTTACTCATGTAGAAAAGTTGCACAGGTAAGTTATATTAAAAATGTGTTTTATTTATACAATGAATTTTCAATTTGCTTCTGTATTTTTAGTTTCTATTGCAAGACGCTTGAATGATCCACTCAGTGAATATGTTAAAATAGAACCACGCCACATTGGGGTTGGCATGTATCAGCATGATATATGATATCAAATAGAACAAAATAAGTGCCATCGCCAGGCCAATGAAAACTTGCAGACACGTTTGACTGAAGAGTTAGCTAATCGAAAAGCTGACACATATGAATTGGAGGATTTGCGTGGCCATAAATTTATTCTAACATCAGAGCTTCAACTGGCACAACAGCAGGCTGATATGGGTTTGCAAATTAAATAGATGTAGCTGAGCACAATGTAGGGAGCACAATTCACCACTTTCGAATCCTCTGGCCTCAAGCGAACGTTTATCGGCTAAATAATGATTCAAAATTTGTCTCCTTTTTTGTTGTTGTTATTAATACAACCAACCCTGCACAACGCATTTCAACTAATTTATAATTATGTAATTTAAAATAATAAAGTGACAACTTGATTTTTAACTCGTAGTCATTTTTTTTTTTAATTATTTAGGTCAGGATCATGAATAGGTAGATATAAAAGTCAAAAAATAGATGACAGCTGGGTATATAACGTTAAGTTTCACCCGAACTCGGACTTCCTTACTTGGTTTTTGTTAAATTTAACAATACACTTACTTAACAATGTGCCATTTTATAAAACAAAAGAGAAATTTAAATTTCGTATAGTATTACGATTATATTATAAAAATTTTATTTTTATAAATTATATAATACATAAATTTCATTTTTAAAAATATCATTAAAATAAACAAAACAAATTTTTAAATTGTTATTCAAATTAACTAAAATAAATGAAAAAATAAATAAAAGTAAAAGGTTTTGTACAAAACGGTTTCCAAACTTCACAGCCGCGGATGAAACATTGCTAATATCTCTGGCTAAGCAACATGCCAGAATATTAGAAAATAAGAGGACAGACGCGGTTGGAATTGAGGAGAAAAAGAAAGTTTGGGAGCAGATTGATCGTGCTTTTGAAGCCCAGATGGGTGTAAAGCGCGGTACAAAAAACTTGAGGGAGAAATACGAAAACTTGAAGCGGAAAGCCAGAAAGTCCTTAGCAGAAGAGCGAAGGGAGTTGTATAAAACTAGAGGCGGAAATTACCACAGCTTAGTCCACATTTAGCTTCGCCCTTTTGAGCTGAATCTCAATTTTTAAAAGCTCCATCTCGGCTTCATGTTTTTCCTTCGCCCACTGGTGTTTTTCGGCAGCCCTTTTATTTTCCTCCTCCCAGAAACATTGCTGGCCATCAGTTGCTGCTTTTTGCCTTTCGGGATGCGACGCTAACTTTTGCGATGGCTTTTTTTTTAGCTGCGCCGGATTCCAAACGGTCCAGTCGCTAACATTGGTCTAAAGAAATAAATATTAATTAAAAGAATAAGTAATTAAGAAATTTATTTACAGTTTCTACGGCCTCGACTCCCTCATTTACAGGCTCCTGGTCACAGCTCCTCATCGACTCCTCCAAAAACTCAGGTATGGTTTCCTCCATTGCCACCTTCTCTATTTCATATGAAATAACTGAATAAAAATTTGCATTAGTAGATACATTCTCTGTCGTTGTACACAGAAACTCTTACCATCGCTGTCATAGTTGTTGGAAAAACCGGTTGCGGACTGTCCCATCAACGCTGCCAGTCGCTCTGTGTTGAAGTCTGCGTAGCTGCGGTATTGTCCGCCCCCAGTTTTGTACAACTCTCTTCGCTCTTCTGCTAAGGACTTTCTGGCTTTCCGCTTCAAGTTTTCGTATTTCTCCCTCAAGTTTTTTGTACCGCGCTTTACACCCATCTGGGCTTCAAAAGCACGATCAATCTGCTCCCAAACTTTCTTTTTCTCCTCAATTCCAACCGCGTCTGTCCTCTTATTTTCTAATATTCTGGCGTGTTGCTCAGCCAGAGATATTAGCAATGTTTCCTCCGCGGCTGTGAAGTTTGGAAGACGATGTTTTTTTTGATGTGGAGATTCCATTTCTTATTACTTTATTTTTTATTATTTTATATTAGTAATTGCACAAATTCACCAAATTTAAATTGTGAAAACGTAAACAAAACGAAAAACAGCTGTTTTGCCTATTCACAATGCAATATTTTGCTAATTTATTCACAATGATGGGTCTAATCGGCGATAACTTAACCAGGCTTTGGTGGAAACCAAATTGTCGATTCAGAAAATCAGCGATTAAGGAATCGCCGATTAGGAATAATTTAACCGGCTTTTATGAAAGCGGGCCTAAGAGATGGTTGCCTTAAATTGTCTATGCGAAAAAATATTGTCCTAGAAAAGAAACCGTTGAGTTGCAAAAAGATGTAACAAATATGATTCTGAATCCCTTAAAGGATCAGCTGAATAATTTACTACACAATTTCGATTCTTTAAGTAAAGACGCTATAAGAAACGGTATCGAAAGTTTGGTATCTCTGTGTAGTGATCGATTTCAACAATTTAAATCAGAATATAAATTTATTAAAACACTTAAAGAACTAGATTTATATGAAAGTCCAAAAGTTGTTACCATAAATAATTCAATTAGCACAATAGAAACTAGAAATGTTAACAAATTAGATGCAGCACTGGTAAAGGATGTTTTATTTCCAATGAAATTTCAAATAAAAAAGTTTTTTGAATTACCTGGCATGTACGAAAGCTTTCGTAAAAATGCAGACAATTTATATACCAATAACGGGGTTTTAAAAAATTTTGTCAACGGCGATATTTGGCAAACTAAAATTCAGAATTATCGAAACAAGTTTGTAGTTCCATATTTCCTTAGCGCTTAACCATATTCTTGGATTTTCTCGCTCATTTTCCTCAAAACATTATTGCCGATTTTGTCAAATAGATAAAAATGAAGCTAAATTCGCCTTTATGGAAGATATAAACCAATTGAGAAATAGACAAAATTACGCCTATATTTCTTTGAACGATATTGAAAGTACTGGAATAAGAGAGTTTTCAATTTTTAATAATGTCAATAATTTCCACGTAACGGAAAATCTTGTAGAACTTTTAGATCTGTTAGATTTGTCTGAATATACCAAATCGGATATAGATAATTTAAGAGAATATATTACATTTCATAACAAAGAATATACTAAACATTTCAACGACACGCTAAAACCTCACCTTCTTAACCACTATTGCAGAATTATTCAAATGTCCGGTCCTCTAAAATATTTGTGGACGCTTCCATTTGAACCCAAACATAGAGAACTGAAGTCATATTCCAAAAATATTACTTCAAGAATAAATTTGACATTGTCTTTGGCTTTGATATTTTGTATGACCTTTTCTGAAATAATTTTAAATTTTAAGGAAATAAATTACACTTTAAGTAGAGACAGGTATTAAGTGAATTCTTCAAAATACTTTGATGAAATCAAAGATGTACTATCTGAAAACAGTATTAAACATTGTATCTGCCACTCATGTTTTAAACTATATGGAACAGCATATAAAAGAAACTGCTTTATATTTTTTAACAGCCCAACTTTTGTACCATATCAGATATTGAAAATTTTAGTTATAAATGAAGAAGTATTTTTATTTTGTGAATTAATTAATATTTTAGTGTATAATCGTCACTACTTATCTTACAGATACATTTTAGAAGCAATACCTATAAACTTATAGATGATAATGAATTGAAATATCCACCAATTCATACGCATATTGTAAGCAATCAAACATTCTTGCGACCAAAATTCTTTTTTTAATAATGAACATTTGTTTCTTGAAAAACTATAATTTTTGAGTTTTCTTCAATACATATATGTATGTACTTATAAATATAATGTTATCTACAATAAGAAGAAAATATTATATTTTACAAGGAAAACAGTACATGTTTTGAATTCAATATTTAATCAGATTATATACAAAATATATATAAACTAAACTTTTGTATCTATTTTCAGAAACTATTTACATATTTAGTTCAAAGAAAAGTAATACTTATTTCGAATACAAAATTTACTTTAACTTAATAAAAGGTTATATATTTTAAGCAAATTTTTATCTGAAACAAACAATTATTTTTTCTTCATTTTAAAGAAACGTATGATATTCAAATGAGGACAAGTTGTTTTTAGTGCTGTTTCGTTACCATTTTTCTTTGTTTTAATTGCTATTTTTCTTCAACCCAGAGAAGTTTTTTCTGAGTGTATTGAAAGAACACTTTATAAGGTTACCCTGGTCAACATTTTTAGGGACATCTTCAAAACCTTTCCAAATGCCTTTATTTTTTTAGCGTATAACCATCTCGAGCCGATACAAAATCTACCTTCCAAATTTAGTTGTGTGTATTAGGTCCAGCCGTTCTCAAAACAGATATTTCCATAAATGAAGCAAAGTCCAAATGAAACCTGTGGCCTTCCCCTTTCTTTTTATACCAATTTTGCGCGAATATTCCTAAGTTTACCCGAAAAAAACTTTTGAACAATAACTCTATTATCGATAAATATATCGAAATGAACCAAAGTCCGAATGAAAGCTGTCGTCTTTCCCTTTCGCTTGATATCAATTGTGTGCGAATATTCCAAAGTTTGCCCGAAACCACATTTTGACCGATAACTCTGTTATCGATAAATATATCGAAGTGAACCAACGTCCAAATGAAAACGGTGTTCTTCCACTTTCGTTTGATACCAATTTCGAGCGAATATTCCAAAGTTTACTCAAAACTACATTTTGACCGATAACTCTGTTATCGATAAATATATCGAAATATAATTATGCCTGTTATCTATTCTGTACTTCAAAGAATTAGTGTGCAACATTTCGTAAAGTTCGAGGTATTAGTCACACACTTACGTTTTTATATATTAGTAAGATATGTATATCAATGGACCAAGGCGCAATGAATTTTGCAACACGAAGAGTAACACCAAAGCAAAACTTCAATTGACAATGGAAAATTCCAAAAAATTCGCATTTTTTACCCTGAAAAGCTCTGAAATAAAGTATTTTTCGTTCAATTAACTTTGTACCAATTCATGACCAACAACGCCATCTGGTGGTGATAATATTTCGTTTGCAGCACTCTCTGTCAACGATAAATAAACAAAAAAAAAATAGCAAGGGGGACAACCAAAATTATGATATGACGCTACATCAATATGGTGGAATAACAGCCAAATTAATAAGAATAACAGCCAAATTAATAAGATTGTATGGGAGGTACCACTCCCCTCTAATATTTTGTTTTGATTTTAATACATGACCTGCGCGTGGTAATAACAGAGAAACCCCCCAAAGGAAGTATATAATTTGGTTCAGCCGTTTTCGAGTTTTAGTTTTACAACTGAACACTATTTCATTTTTATATATGTATGTATATAGATTACACTGGACCACGAATTTCAACTTTTTCTCTTTACCAGAAACGGCGTTATGAAATCGTATGTAGAACCACCTCCTGATTTCGAAAATCGAGTTCATTTTTGATTCTATGGTACCGTTTTCCAGATATTTTAAATTTACCGTTATTCGAAAAAACCAAAAAGACGGCTCCCTTTAATTAGGTATATCTCACGAACGGATCAAGCAATTGCAAAAAGGTTTACAGAATCAAAATCACAATAAAATTTGGTGTAAATGCATTATGCATTGTTTTTTTGCTCAACCAGATAGATTTCGAGATATTAGCTTATCATTTCAGATTTTTGTTTTTTTTTTATGAAAAAATATGAAAAAAATTAAACTTTGCGAGAGCAGCAAAACCACAACTTTTTTCCCAGATATTTTTTCTTTACGTAAAGCTCTGTTTTATTAGAAAATAGATAAGCTATCATCGAAGAAAATCCTTAATTTTTTCTTTCCCACAAACATTCAGAAAACACTTGAAGATATTTCAAAGGAATCGGTCAGTGGAAATCAAATTTTGGAGTACTATAGTGAGGCAACGGTTCTCAATCCAAAATACAGAAAATTGCTTGCATATACTATTGCAACCTACTTAATATCCCCCCGTGTAAGGGCAAGTCCAAAAGTTTTTGAATCACTTGCCAGTCAAATCCCAACTTTATTTGCAAATGAATCGAAGGTGCATATCTATAAAAATTTCATTTGAAAACTTAAAAAAAGAGAAATTACCTCGTTTTTATTAGGACATATATTTCATACATAAAAGGAAAGAAACCAGGTCGATATTTATATACTAAATATCACAGCACCTTATTAAAGCTCAGACAAGACGGCATTATATCTAAGAGGCTCGCCGGAGAAGAACCCTCAAAAACTGCAACAAGCAATTCGTGTACATGTAGGCATATCCTATTTATGTGACTAATTTTACGGCATTATGAAATAAAATACTGATTAACGATCAATCCAATCGTGGCTAAAATATAATGTCAAATGGTCGAAGGCGGATCAGATTTGAGTAACATCTTAGAAGACTGGCCGCTGTACAAGCAGAGTTTTGGAAACTTATTGGTAAGAGAGTATTTTCCTAGACTAGATTTTTTAAATGCTATAAAAATTAATATTATTATTGATTTCTAGATTGAGGCTGACTTTGGGAGTCAGTCATCTATTCGACGTTTATATAAAAGATTCACACAGTTCAGCTAAATGGAAGCCTTTTAAGGAAGAAAAAATTGAACCAGGTACTTAAATTAAATAATAACACTAATTGTTTTATTGATGTGCCTTTTAATTTAGAAGCAGCTGATTCGGTTGTATGCTATCTTCTTCACGCAGTTTTAGTTCCAACCAGCAGAAATTATAAAACGTGTAATCAAACAAACAAGAAGCACTTAGTAAAAGCAACAATTGCGGATTCAAGGAATAGTTTTTTAATATGCGAGGCAACAAATTGCGAACTTCAGTAGAAGCTTAAATTAATGATTGATGAGAGTTATAAGGACAAAAACACCATTCAGCCTGTAATATGTGCTATAGAATATTTTGTATATTTAAAATCACATGAAAAAAGTAGCGCTTTGTGTGCAGTATTAAATGTTTTAAAAAACATGTAATAATAGAAAATACTCCTTATTAAAAATGGAAGTACATATTAAATGTTTTGTGTGTACACAAACTTTTGGGCAATGCGAAAGTTTGTTTAAGCATTTTAAAACTATTCATTGTTTATCGCAAATAGATGTGTATAAATGTGGATATACAACTTGCAACCAATCATTTTCGAATCTTAAAACACTTTGTAGACACATGCGAAATGAAAGCAAAAGGTATATAATTACTGTATTAAACAATGAAGAACAAAGCATAACCAGTATATCTAATGCTAATTTAGTCAAACCTGTTTTCATAACTGATACTCATAGAACAAATAACTTAAGTAGATTTAGAAATTTCATTCATAATCAAGAAACGCTAAGAGATGGTTGCCTTAAATTGTCTATGCGAAAAAACATTGTCCTAGAAAAGAAACCGTTGAGTTGCAAAAAGATGTAACAAATATGATTCTGAATCCCTTAAAGGATCAGCTGAATAATTTACTACACAATTTCGATTCTTTAAGTAAAGACGCTATAAGAAACGGTATCGAAAGTTTGGTATCTCTGTGTAGTGATCGATTTCAACAATTTAACTCAGAATATAAATTTATTAAAACACTTAAAGAACTAGATTTATATGAAAGTCCAAAAGTTGTTACCATAAATAATTCAATTAGCACAATAGAAAATAGAAATCGCACCCTAAATCAAAAAGAGTCACAACTCAAAATTTTTTTAGCTCGCTTTCTTGGCATAGATTGCCTAATAAAAAGTAGTGCAGCCAATACATACAATATTTTTCTTTTTGACTATTATCGTTACTCTTTAGAGAGCACAGTGATGTCAAGTTTTTAAAAATCAAATCACTTTTGTGCGATCCAGAAGCAATTAACTGAAAGTTACTCGGATTTTGAGTTGTGACTCTTTTTGATTTAGTGTGCGAAATGTTAACAAATTAGATGCAGCACTGGTAAAGGATGTTTTATTTCCAATGAAATTTCAAATTACCTGGCATGTACGAAAGCTTTCGTAAAAATGCAGACAATTTATATACCAATAACGGGGTTTTAAAAAATTTTGTCGACGGCGATATTTGGCAAACTAAAATTCAGAATTATCGAAACAAGTTTGTAGTTCCATATTTCCTTAGCGCTTAACCATATTCTTGGATTTTCTCGCTCATTTTCCTCAAAACATGATTGCCGATTTTGTCAAATAGATAAAAATGAAGCTAAATTCGCCTTTATGGAAGATATAAACCAATTGAGAAATAGACAAAATTACGCCTACGATATTTCTTTGAACGATATTGAAAGTACTGGAATAAGAGAGTTTTCAATTTTTAATAATGTCAATAATTTCCACGTAAAGGAAAATCTTGTAGAACTTTTAGATCTGTTAGATTTGTCTGAATATACCAAATCGGATATAGATAATTTAAGAGAATATATTACATTTCATAACAAAGAATATATTAAACATTTCAACGACACGCTAAAACCTCACCTTCTTAACCACTATTGCAGAATTATTCACATGTCCGGTCCTCTAAAATATTTGTGGACGCTTCCATTTGAACCCAAACATAGAGAACTGAAGTCATATTCCAAAAATATTACTTCAAGAATAAATTTGACATTGTCTTTGGCTTTGATATTTTGTATGAACTTTTCTGAAATAATTTTAAATTTTAAGGAAATAAATTACACTTTAAGTAGAGACAGGTATTAAGTGAATTCTTCAAAATACTTTGATGAAATCAAAGATGTACTATCTGAAAACAGTATTAAACATTGTATCTGCCACTCATGTTTTAAACTATATGGAACAGCATATAAAAGAAACTGCTTTATATTTTTTAACAGCCCAACTTTTGTACCATATCAGATATTGAAAATTTTAGTTATAAATGAAGAAGTATTTATTTTTATTTTGTGAATTAATTAATATTTTAGTGTATAATCGTCACTACTTATCTTATCAGATACATTTTAGAAGCAATACCTATAAACTTATAGATGCTAATGAATTGAAATATCCACCAATTCATAAGCATATTGTAAACAATCAAATATTCTTGCGACCAAAATTCTTTTTTTAATAATGAACATTTGTTTCTTGAAAAACTATAATTTTTGAGTTTTCTTTAATACATATATGTACTTATAAATATAATGTTATCTACAATAAGAAGAAAATATTATATTTTACAAGGAAAACAGTACATGTTTTGAATTCAATATTTAATCAGATTATATACAAAATATATATAAACTAAACTTTTGTATCTATTTTCAGAAACTATATATTTAGTTCAAAGAAAAGTATTACTTATTTCGAATACAAAATTTACTTTAACTTAATAAAAGGTTATATATTTTAAGCAAATTTTTATCTGAAACAAACAATTATTTTTTCTTCATTTTAAAGAAACGTATGATATGCAAATGAGGACAAGTTGTTTTTAGTGCTGTTTCGTTACCATTTTTCTTTGTTTTAATTGCTATTTTTCTTCAACCCAGAGAAGTTTTTTCTGAGTTTATTGAAAGAACACTTTATAAGGTTACCCTGGTCAACATTTTTAGGGACATCTTCAAAACCTTTCCAAATGCCTTTATTTTTTTAGCGTATAACCATCTCGAGCCGATACAAAATCTACCTTCCAAATTTAGTTGTGTGTATTAGGTCCATCCGTTCTCAAAATAGATGTTTCCATAAATGAAGGAAAGTCCAAATGAAACCTGTGGCCTTCCCCTTTATTTTTATACCAATTTAGCGCGAATATTCCTAAGTTTACCCGAAAAAAAACTTTTGAACAATAACTCTATTATCGATAAATATATCGAAATGAACCAAAGTCCGAATGAAAGCTGTCGTCTTTCCCTTTCGTTTGATATCAATTGTGTGCGAATATTCCAAAGTTTGCCCGAAACCACATTTTGACCGATAACTCTGTTATCGATAAATATATCGAAGTGAACCAACGTCCAAATGAAAACGGTGTTCTTCCACTTTCGTTTGATAACAATTTCGAGCGAATATTCCAAAGTTTACTCAAAACTACATTTTGACCGATAACTCTGTTATCGATAAATATATCGAAATATAATTATGCCTGTTATCTATTCTGTACTTCAAAGAATTAGTGTGCAACATTTCGTAAAGTTCGAGGTATTAGTCACACACTTACGTTTTTATATATTAGTAAGATATGTATATCAATGGACCAAGGCGCAATGAATTTTGCAACACGAAGAGTAACACCAAAGCAAAACTTCAATTGACAATGGAAAATTCCAAAAAATTCGCATTTTTTACCCTGAAAATCTCTGAAATAAAGTATTTTTCGTTCAATTAACTTTGTACCAATTCATGACCAACAATGCCATCTGGTGGTGATAATGTTTCGCTTGCAGCACTCTCTGTCAACGATAAATAAACAAAAAAAAATATAGCAAGGGGGACAACCAAAATTATGATATGACGCTACATCAATATGGTGGAATAACAGCCAAATTAATAAAAAATAACAGCCAAATTAATAAGATTGTATGGGAGGTACCACGCCCCTCTAATATTTTGTTTTGATTTTAATACATGACCTGCGCGTGGTAATAACAAAGAAACCCCCCAAAGGAAGTATATAATTTGGTTCAGCCGTTTTCGAGTTTTAGGCCCTTATTATGAGCTGCATTCGATCTTCGTTGGTTATCGAACATCGAAAATCGAATTTCAAATTCATATTATGGCTAGCGCATCGCAGACGAAATTTTCGTTGTGTATCCATTTTTTCAACGAATAGCATTTTGCTTTCGACGCTGTATCGAATTCTTTTAAAATTACTAAAAATTAAGTTTTTTGTACTTATCTTCTACTTTTTTGATTTATAGTACTAATTTTAATCTATTTGCATTAATTTGATGTAGGTCTAAAGTCGTCAACACAAAACAACAGCTGGAAACGTTGGTTTCACTAATGCACCAAAATCCGAGCTTAGCAAGAGGTGTTTATTCAAAATCCCAGGCTGCAAAAAATTTATTATAAATCTGTTTAAAAGCTTTTTTATTATCAAACATTAAATAACACGTTTGTAAATGTACACTTACGCAGTGGAATTCATATCCAAAGGATTGGATGCATCTCTTGATCGCTTTCTGTTTCTTGCTAGTTCTAGTACGCTTTCTTCATCATCCGATGAATCTTCAAACCATAACTCTGTCGTAGTCATATTTTTCTTTTCTGTATCAATTTTGCTCATATATTTTATTTAATTAATTTATTTTGTTTGTTTAGATGATTTATTTTCTTAATCACAGCTGATAAAAGATGTACTACTGTGAACAGTTGAAACGATCGAAATTCACAATAGCGCAAGTATTTACCGAATGCAGCTCATAATACCAAATGAGAATTTTTTCGTTGAGCATTTTCGACCACCGTCGAAGATCGAATTAAACTCATAATAGGCACCTGAACACTATTTCATTTTTATATATGTATGTATATAGATTACACTGGACCACGAATTTCAACTTTTTCTCTTTACCAGAAATCGTATGTAGAAAAATCGAGTTCATTTTTGATTCTATGGTACCGTTTTGCAGATATTTTCAATTTACCGTTATTCGAAAAAAACAAAAAGACGGGTCCCTTTAATTACGTATATCTCACGAACGGATCAAGCAAATGCAAAAAGGTTTACAGAATCAAAATCACAATAAAATTTGGTGTAAATGCATTATGCATTGTTTTTTTGCTCAACCAGATAAATTTCGAGATATTAGCTTATCATTTCAGATTTTTGTTTTTTTTTTATGAAAAGATATGAAAAAAATTAATCTTTGCGAGAGCAGCAAAACCACAACTTTTTTCCCAGATATTTTTTCTTTACGTAAAGCTCTGTTTTATTAGAAAATAGATAAGCTATCATCGAAGAAAATCGATGCAAAACTACGTAAGTTATAAACGACCGAATAAAAATACCCAGGATGCGCAATTTCAATGTATGTATGTATACATACATATATTAAAGGTATAAAGTACAAATGGGATATTATCCGGATAAACGAATAACACCATAGCAATGATAATACTTTTTCTTTAAATAAATCAAATTGTAGCAGATCAACTTTTACGTTATGTTTATGTTTAATACTTTTGATTTTACGTTACGTTTAATATAACTCTAAAGAACAACACTGTTTCTATACAACTCTGTGTTAGTATCATAAGAATAGAACCATGTGTACATTTTATGTTTTCATGTATAACGCAACCCTAGTTGTGACCAGCGTTGCCGTGACCTTCGAAATAAATGTATCAGTTTCTGAGCCAAAAAAGTATCAAAAAGTATCAAACTCATAAATAGCAACTAATATTTTAATTTTTACTTTAAGAAATTATAACAACAATTATATTTGTGGATTTCGTTCTTGCACGGCTCACGTTTTTAGCGATATTTGAATCCGGAAAAATACTTTTTAAAATTCGAGGTAATGAATCCATCGTTGACATTGGCATTGAACATAACTAAAGAGTGTTCAGCATGGTTTGCCTTTTGCTCATCTGCCATAAAAGCTGGTTTTCATTAGGTCAAAATATGACATCAAATGGTGGCATACTAATGAAAACGGCTGGCATATGGAGTCAATTGAGTTTGCAGTCAGTTTTGACGACTCGTTGTCATATAAAATGACATGCATGTGAAAACAGTCAAATTCCAAATGCAACGATTGACACTCAAAATAAATTTGCCAACATGTTGGCAAATCTATTTCATTTGACTGAATTCGGTTGTGGAGTCGGGTTCGCACCCCAAATTTTGTCAAACAATTTTTTTTTTCCTTTTTTATTTTATTTTTTATATTTTTTCCATTTTATATTATTGTTTTCTTTTTTAATTCTGTAATATTACCATTTTGTGGTCGGCTACGTTGTATTCATATCACAAATTTGTATGTTTTTGTGTCGGGAACAAAACAAAAAAGGGAAAATATATAAAAAAATAATACTTGCAATTAAAAAACAAAGAAAAGTTAATAAAAAGTTAAAAAAACATTTAACAAAAGTTGGGGTGGGAACTCGCTACCCTACAATTGGTAGTGGAGTAGCTTGTAACTGACTGGGCAATTGTAGTGAAAACGGGATGACAATCGCCTGACACCACAATTTGACGTCAGTCTTTGACTTTATATTTTTTAACAGCCCAACTTTTGTACCATATCAGATATTGAAAATTTTAGTTATAAATGAAGAAGTATTTATTTTTATTTTGTGAATTAATTAATATTTTAGTGTATAATCGTCACTACTTATCTTATCAGATACATTTTAGAAGCAATACCTATAAACTTATAGATGCTAATGAATTGAAATATCCACCAATTCATAAGCATATTGTAAACAATCAAACATTCTTGCGACCAAAATTCTTTTTTTAATAATGAACATTTGTTTCTTGAAAAACTATAATTTTTGAGTTTTCTTTAATACATATATGTACTTATAAATATAATGTTATCTACAATAAGAAGAAAATATTATATTTTACAAGGAAAACAGTACATGTTTTGAATTCAATATTTAATCAGATTATATACAAAATATATATAAACTAAACTTTTGTATCTATTTTCAGAAACTATATATTTAGTTCAAAGAAAAGTATTACTTATTTCGAATACAAAATTTACTTTAACTTAATAAAAGGTTATATATTTTAAGCAAATTTTTATCTGAAACAAACAATTATTTTTTCTTCATTTTAAAGAAACGTATGATATGCAAATGAGGACAAGTTGTTTTTAGTGCTGTTTCGTTACCATTTTTCTTTGTTTTAATTGCTATTTTTCTTCAACCCAGAGAAGTTTTTTCTGAGTTTATTGAAAGAACACTTTATAAGGTTACCCTGGTCAACATTTTTAGGGACATCTTCAAAACCTTTCCAAATGCCTTTATTTTTTTAGCGTATAACCATCTCGAGCCGATACAAAATCTACCTTCCAAATTTAGTTGTGTGTATTAGGTCCATCCGTTCTCAAAATAGATGTTTCCATAAATGAAGGAAAGTCCAAATGAAACCTGTGGCCTTCCCCTTTATTTTTATACCAATTTAGCGCGAATATTCCTAAGTTTACCCGAAAAAAAACTTTTGAACAATAACTCTATTATCGATAAATATATCGAAATGAACCAAAGTCCGAATGAAAGCTGTCGTCTTTCCCTTTCGTTTGATATCAATTGTGTGCGAATATTCCAAAGTTTGCCCGAAACCACATTTTGACCGATAACTCTGTTATCGATAAATATATCGAAGTGAACCAACGTCCAAATGAAAACGGTGTTCTTCCACTTTCGTTTGATAACAATTTCGAGCGAATATTCCAAAGTTTACTCAAAACTACATTTTGACCGATAACTCTGTTATCGATAAATATATCGAAATATAATTATGCCTGTTATCTATTCTGTACTTCAAAGAATTAGTGTGCAACATTTCGTAAAGTTCGAGGTATTAGTCACACACTTACGTTTTTATATATTAGTAAGATATGTATATCAATGGACCAAGGCGCAATGAATTTTGCAACACGAAGAGTAACACCAAAGCAAAACTTCAATTGACAATGGAAAATTCCAAAAAATTCGCATTTTTTACCCTGAAAATCTCTGAAATAAAGTATTTTTCGTTCAATTAACTTTGTACCAATTCATGACCAACAATGCCATCTGGTGGTGATAATGTTTCGCTTGCAGCACTCTCTGTCAACGATAAATAAACAAAAAAAAATATAGCAAGGGGGACAACCAAAATTATGATATGACGCTACATCAATATGGTGGAATAACAGCCAAATTAATAAAAAATAACAGCCAAATTAATAAGATTGTATGGGAGGTACCACGCCCCTCTAATATTTTGTTTTGATTTTAATACATGACCTGCGCGTGGTAATAACAAAGAAACCCCCCAAAGGAAGTATATAATTTGGTTCAGCCGTTTTCGAGTTTTAGGCCCTTATTATGAGCTGCATTCGATCTTCGTTGGTTATCGAACATCGAAAATCGAATTTCAAATTCATATTATGGCTAGCGCATCGCAGACGAAATTTTCGTTGTGTATCCATTTTTTCAACGAATAGCATTTTGCTTTCGACGCTGTATCGAATTCTTTTAAAATTACAAAAAATTAAGTTTTTTGTACTTATCTTCTACTTTTTTGATTTATAGTACTAATTTTAATCTATTTGCATTAATTTGATGTAGGTCTAAAGTCGTCAACACAAAACAACAGCTGGAAACGTTGGTTTCACTAATGCACCAAAATCCGAGCTTAGCAAGAGGTGTTTATTCAAAATCCCAGGCTGCAAAAAATTTATTATAAATCTGTTTAAAAGCTTTTTTATTATCAAACATTAAATAACACGTTTGTAAATGTACACTTACGCAGTGGAATTCATATCCAAAGGATTGGATGCATCTCTTGATCGCTTTCTGTTTCTTGCTAGTTCTAGTACGCTTTCTTCATCATCCGATGAATCTTCAAACCATAACTCTGTCGTAGTCATATTTTTCTTTTCTGTATCAATTTTGCTCATATATTTTATTTAATTAATTTATTTTGTTTGTTTAGATGATTTATTTTCTTAATCACAGCTGATAAAAGATGTACTACTGTGAACAGTTGAAACGATCGAAATTCACAATAGCGCAAGTATTTACCGAATGCAGCTCATAATACCAAATGAGAATTTTTTCGTTGAGCATTTTCGACCACCGTCGAAGATCGAATTAAACTCATAATAGGCACCTGAACACTATTTCATTTTTATATATGTATGTATATAGATTACACTGGACCACGAATTTCAACTTTTTCTCTTTACCAGAAATCGTATGTAGAAAAATCGAGTTCATTTTTGATTCTATGGTACCGTTTTGCAGATATTTTCAATTTACCGTTATTCGAAAAAAACAAAAAGACGGGTCCCTTTAATTACGTATATCTCACGAACGGATCAAGCAAATGCAAAAAGGTTTACAGAATCAAAATCACAATAAAATTTGGTGTAAATGCATTATGCATTGTTTTTTGCTCAACCAGATAAATTTCGAGATATTAGCTTATCATTTCAGATTTTTGTTTTTTTTTTATGAAAAGATATGAAAAAAATTAATCTTTGCGAGAGCAGCAAAACCACAACTTTTTTCCCAGATATTTTTTCTTTACGTAAAGCTCTGTTTTATTAGAAAATAGATAAGCTATCATCGAAGAAAATCGATGCAAAACTACGTAAGTTATAAACGACCGAATAAAAATACCCAGGATGCGCAATTTCAATGTATGTATGTATACATACATATATTAAAGGTATAAAGTACAAATGGGATATTATCCGGATAAACGAATAACACCATAGCAATGATAATACTTTTTCTTTAAATAAATCAAATTGTAGCAGATCAACTTTTACGTTATGTTTATGTTTAATACTTTTGATTTTACGTTACGTTTAATATAACTCTAAAGCACAACACTGTTTCTATACAACTCTGTGTTAGTATCATAAGAATAGAACCATGTGTACATTTTATGTTTTCATGTATAACGCAACCCTAGTTGTGACCAGCGTTGCCGTGACCTTCGAAATAAATGTATCAGTTTCTGAGCCAAAAAAGTATCAAAAAGTATCAAACTCATAAATAGCAACTAATATTTTAATTTTTACTTTAAGAAATTATAACAACAATTATATTTGTGGATTTCGTTCTTGCACGGCTCACGTTTTTAGCGATATTTGAATCCGGAAAAATACTTTTTAAAATTCGAGGTAATGAATCCATCGTTGACATTGGCATTGAACATAACTAAAGAGTGTTCAGCATGGTTTGCCTTTTGCTCATCTGCCATAAAAGCTGGTTTTCATTAGGTCAAAATATGACATCAAATGGTGTCATACTAATGAAAACGGCTGGCATATGGAGTCAATTGAGTTTGCAGTCAGTTTTGACGACTCGTTGTCATATAAAATGACATGCATGTGAAAACAGTCAAATTCCAAATGCAACGATTGACACTCAAAATAAATTTGCCAACATGTTGGCAAATCTATTTCATTTGACTGAATTCGGTTGTGGAGTCGGGTTCGCACCCCAAATTTTGTCAAACAATTTTTTTTTTCCTTTTTTATTTTATTTTTTATATTTTTTCCATTTTATATTATTGTTTTCTTTTTTAATTCTGTAATATTACCATTTTGTGGTCGGCTACGTTGTATTCATATCACAAATTTGTATGTTTTTGTGTCGGGAACAAAACAAAAAAGGGAAAATATATAAAAAAAATAATACTTGCAATTAAAAAACAAAGAAAAGTTAATAAAAAGTTAAAAAAACATTTAACAAAAGTTGGGGTGGGAACTCGCTACCCTACAATTGGTAGTGGAGTAGCTTGTAACTGACTGGGCAATTGTAGTGAAAACGGGATGACAATCGCCTGACACCACAATTTGACGTCAGTCTTTGACACGCTCTGCTTTATCGACTTCATGTCAGTTTTTAAGTCGTAATGAAAACACATTTGACACCAAATCGCCATAGTGTCATTTAAGTCAGTTTTTGTGGTCAGTCATTTTGACCTAATGAAAACCAGCCTTAAGAGTATCCTCGATGGTGCTCTGGTTCTTTCTAGACCAAACATTTTTGTGGTGTAATGCAGATTTTTCATGGCGTTGAATATGTGTTATTGGATTGAACAAGCTCTTATTGCAGTATACGCAAAATGCATTACCATTTTGTTCATCCAACCAGTGGAATGAGTCTTTTCAATTTTCCCTGAATCGCCGTTCATATACTTTAGAAGTGGAAGGCCTAAAAGAAAACGCAAAATATAATTTTACACATTAAATGTATGTATGTATGTATAGGTATTGGACAATTACCTGGCTTTTTCCGTGCAACATTTCTTGTCTGGCATTTTGGTTGTGGAATCCGTTTTATCTTCTTTCGAACTGACATCTTTTGAAGTTCGTTGAACAAATCTGATAATTTAAGCCATATTTATTTAATATTACAAAATGTTTACAAAAGAAATACTTACTTATCCATTTCTGGGCAAGAGCAACGCGACGATATTTTATTCTTAAAAGTTATAACAGTAAATAACCAACATTAAATAACCAATCTGCCAATTAAAAATACATATGCACACAATAGTTTTACACTTGCAAGTATTGCCAAAACAATAGTATTATAGATATCCATCAGGGTTGTGTTTCTCGTACAAGAGTTGCCAAATAAAAACTTTCAGCACACAAAAATTTTTAATTAGGTTTAATTTTAATTCTGAATATTCAAATTGGAAATGAATGAAAAAGAATATGGAAAATGTATCAAAATAGGCACTTTCATGATAAAAAAGTATCTAAGTATCAAAACACGAATTTGAAAAAAAAGTGTATCTAAATTGATACACTTGTATCAAATCGGCAACGCTGGTTGTGACTTGTAAAATATTTTACTTCGCTAATAATTTTAATCAGCCTTTGGCCACTGACGAGTGCGGTTCTCGTCCGATATTGCTTCGGACAGTCCACACTTTTTAAAAGCTAAGCTGAGTGTTCTCACCAAATATATATATTTTTTATTGTTAAATTGTTGTTGGTATTCAATAAATGCCGTATAATTTACGAAACAAAAACAACAACTATTCTTCATTGGCGCCCAACTTAGTGCTTACGAACCACTCCAGCGCTATCTCACCAACAACAGCAAGTATGGCCACGTTTTCACCAGAGCAGTTTAACCAAATTTTAGCGGCGATTTCAAGCAACAAAAACAGTGGTTATTTCACGCAATGCACATCACGATTTCGAGGACAACGCCATCCCGCAGCAGTAGAGGAATTTATTACAGCCATAACGGTGTATAAAGACATTGAAAAGATTTCAGACGCTGATGCCTTGCGTGGTATGCCACTACTGCTTGAGTAGTACGCTGCAACGTGGTGGATTGGCGTAAAAGAAACGGTGACCACTTTCGCCGCAGCAATTAAGCTGATGCGATCAACCTTTTCGCCACCTACTCCTGATTGGAAATTTTTTTAAATATGGTTGAACAAAAACAACAAGTGCGTGAACCTAGTGACAGCTTTATCTGCAAAAAACGATTGCTTTTTTCGCAACTAATAAATCCCATAAGTGAAACTGTGCAACTGAACATGGTATACGGCCTCTTGTCGGTAAAAATTAGAGAGCGAGTACACCGTGAGGCGTTTTTGTCATTTGATAGATAATCTCATTGCCGGGATGCAGAATTATTTCTAGCAGAAGCAAAACAGGTCACGACGCTTGTTAAAGAAAAAGTCGAACACACGGAAGTACCGAAACGGTGTTCATTTTGTAGGTTAAGAGGGCATAATGCGCACCTCCAATTAAGGCAAAGGTCACTAATTTTGCCGAGTTTTGCGACGAGAATTGTTTTCCAATCAACTCCTTGGACGTGGAACTGCCAACTGTCCATGAGCTGACGATAGCAGAGAAGACGAAGCTGGATACACTACTGTCGAAGCACTCCGATATCTTCAAGGAGCAGACGACTGCAACAACATTCGCGACACATAGGATTGACACTGGTCAACATCCTCCAATTGCTTTGCCACCGTACCGTTTAAAATATGGAACTCGAGAAAATGCTAAATACTGGCGTAATAGTTAATTGCGAATCACCGTGGTACAGGTACCCGTTACGACGAATTGACGATCTGTTGCATGAAGAAAAAGCAACAAAATATATGTCAACATTGGATCTACAATCGGGATACTGGCAAGTCGGTATGGAGAAAGCAGACCAAGATAAAACTGCTTTTGTTACGCCATTTGGCATGTATAAAATCACGCGGATGCCGTTCGGCCTACGCAATGCGCCTGCAACTTTCCAGCGTTTAATAGACCTCTTAAAGATACCATTGACTGACATAGTCTTGGTCGCATATTTGGACGATATTATTTTATGTTCCAAGAGCTTCGAAGAACACTTGGATGAACTTAATAAGCTTTTTGAGCAATTGAAGCATTTTGGTCTCAAGGTTAATGCAGAGAAATGCCGTTTTGAATGTCAATCTGTGAACTGTTTAGGACACATACTAACGCCAGAGGGTATTAAGGTTGATCCCGACAAGATCGCAGCAATAACACTGCTCAAACCACCGAGAAATGTGATGGAGCTATTATCATGTATACAGACGTGCTCATGGTACAGGCGTTTTGTACCTGGATTTGCAGATGTCTCAAAACCGCTTTCGCAATTGACCAAGAAAAACCTCAAGTGGGTTTGGTTGGATGACCAACAGAAAGCGTTTGATGCTTTGAAGCAGCTATTGACAACGACTCTAAGTATTGGACAACGACTCTAAGCAGACGAAAATCAACCCTTTATCGTAAAAACAGACGCTAGTGGATATGCGCTAGGCGCAATTCTGATCCAGGGGGAGGGACCAGATGAACATCCCATAGAGTATGCGAGTAGGCTGGTGTCAAAAGCCTAACAAAATTATTCAACGATACAGCGCGAAGCTCTAGATATTTTCTGGGCTGTACAGAAATTTCGGGGATACATCGAAGGCTCTGAGGTGAAGCTCATCACTGACCACAGACCGTTGAAGTTGTTGATGACATTGAACTCCCCGACAGGAAGGCTTGCACGATGGGCGCTTCTTATACAGCCCTACAATATACAAATTGTCTATAAGCCTGGGAAGACCAATGTCGTAGCGGATATGTTATCACGGCCGCCCTGTGATGCAGAACACATTAATCAAGAATCCTGTGCCATATGTTCTTTTGAAATTGATCTTCCACGACAAGGAGCTAAGCAGATTCGCGAAGGACAACTGGCTGACCCGGACTTAAAGACAATTATTGACTGTTTTGATAATAAAACCGACGATGCGATCCATTGGTCTAAAAGAGGATACACCATGAATGAAGTTGTATTGTATTGCTATAACAACGATGTTAGCGAAGAAGCACAACTGGTCATACCCTTGTCCGAGCGTTCATCGATATTGGACCATTATCATAACAAAGATACAGCTGGTCATTATAGAATCGACCGAACCACAACAAAAATAACGTCTCGTTACTACTGGCCTGGAATTCGAAAAGATATCGAAAATCACGTTAAAAATTGTATTGATTGCCAAAGATATAAAGTATCAAACCTAAAGCCGATAGGTTTATATCAAACAACTTCAAGTAAGCAGCGATTTGAAACCACCGATATCGATTTATTTGGGCCGTTGCCACAGGATGACAACGGGATATACATAGTCGAGGACGTGAACAGCCGTTGGGTAGAACTCTTTGCGCTAAAGGAAGCTTCTGCTGAAAATTGTGCGAGGACGCTGATAGACGAGGTGTTCTTGCGATATGGAGTTCCAAGACGAGTCAATGGGGTACAATTTGTATCAGCGGTTATGCAAAAGGTTACGTTCTGCCTTGAAATCAGTCAAGTGTTCACACCCCTGTATCATCCTCAAGAAAACCCCGTAGAAAGAAAGAATCGCGACATGAAAGCGCAGTTGGCAATTTTAGTGGGTAACCAACACCGCGCTTGGGCAGAAAGGCTTCCAGCCATTCGTTTTGCAATGAACACAACACGCTGTCAAAGTACTGGGTACTCTGCCGCCTATCTAACGTTTGGGCGTGAACTAAGGACAATCGACGACGTCCAACATGATCTTAGGGCTATCATTCAGTCCGAGAATTTCATTGCAGAAATTACTCCGTATCTCGCTACGTTGACAAAAACATTCCAAAGCGCTCGTGAGCATGAGCAGAAACAACAAGATTCCAACAAGGACGCATCTAATCCTCAAAGACGCGAGCAAGAAGGTTTGGAAATTGGCTCCAAGGTACTGGTCACCACTCATGTTTTAAGTAATGCCGCTAAGGGTGTGACATCCAAATTTGCACCACGGCGTGATGGGCCTTATATAATCATAGATAGAAAAGGATCTTCTGCCTACACTGTTGCACTTGAGGATAATCCACAACTTCCTCTGGGCACATATCATGCATCATCATTATTAGTTCCAATACGGTTCCTGAAAAGACGGTCAATATAATACGAGGACGTCCACGAAAATCTACCTAATAGGATACCTCATCGAGGCGATTTCAGCATCCTAGGGGGAGACTGTAGCAGATCAACTTTTACGTTATGTTTATATTCAATACTTTTGATTTTACGTTACGTTTAATATCACTCTAAAGCACAACACTGTTTCTATACAACTCTGTGTTAGTATCATTAGAATACAACCATGTGTACATTTTATGTTTTCATGTATAACGCAACCCTAGTTGTGACTTGTAAAATATTTTACTTCGCTAATAATTTTAATCAGCCTTTGGCCACTGACGGGTCCGATATTGCTTCAGACAGTCCACACTTTTTAAAAGCTAAGCTGAGTGTTCTAACCACATATATATATTTTTTATTGTTAAATTGTTGTTGGCATTCAATAAATGCCGTATAATTTACGAAACAAAAACAGCAACGATTCTTCAAAATAGTACTTTTAATACTCGAATTATTTTATAGTAGGTAGAGTTGTTGCATCGAAAGGAAGAGTGTTTGGGTTTGAAACATGCTGTAGGCATGTAGTTATAAACATGTATTTCCGTCACTTATGGGTAAGTATGCAGGTAGATTTGCAAAATTATAAGGCACCCAGAGAAGTTTTTTCTGAGTGTATTGAAAGAACACTTTATAAGGTTACCCTGGTCAACATTTTTAGGGACATCTTCAAAACCTTTCCAAATGCCTTTATTTTTTTAGCGTATAACCATCTCGAGCCGATTCAAAATCTACCTTCACAAATTTAGTTGCGTGTATTAGGTCCAGCCGTTCTCAAAATAGATGTTTCCATAAATGAAGCAAAGTCCAAATGAAACCTGTGGCCTTCCCCTTTCTTTTTATACCAATTTAGCGCGAATATTCCTAAGTTTACCCGAAAAAAAAATTTTGAACAATAACTCTATTATCGATAAATATATCGAAATGAACCAAAGTCCGAATTAAAGCTGTCGTCTTTCCCTTTCGTTTGATATCAATTGTGTGCGAATATTCCAATTGTGTGCGAATAGCCAAAATTACGATATGACGCTACATCATCGAAAAATAAACACACATAGCAACAAACACAGCAAAAATTACGATATGAGATATAAATATATGTTGGAATAACAGCCAAATTAATAAGATTGTATGGGAGGTACCACGCCCCCCTAATATTCTGTTTTGATTTTAATACATGACCTGCGCGTGGTAATAACAAAGAAACCCCCCAAAGGAAGTATTTAATTTGGTTCAGCCGTTTTCGAGTTTTAGTGTTACAACTGAACACTATTTCATTTTTATATATGTATGTATATAGATTACACTGGACCACGAATTTCAACTTTTTCTCTTTACCAGAAACGGCGTTATGAAATCGTATGTAGAACCATCTCCTGATTTCGAAAATCGAGTTCATTTTTGATTCTATGGTACCGTTTTCCAGATATTTTCAATTTACCGTTATTCGAAAAAACCAAAAAGACGGCTCCCTTTAATTACGTATATCTCACGAACGGATCAAGCAATTGCAAAAGGGTTTACAGAATCAAAATCACAATAAAATTTGGTGTAAATGCATTATGCATTGTTTTTTTGCTCAACCAGATAGATTTCGAGATATTAGCTTATCATTTCAGATTTTTGTTTTTTTTTTATGAAAAAATATGAAAAAAATTAATCTTTGCGAGAGCAGCAAAACCACAACTTTTTTCCCAGATATTTTTTCTTTACGTAAAGCTCTGTTTTATTAGAAAACAGATAAGCTATCATCGAAGAAAATCGATGCAAAACTACGTAAGTTATAAACGACCAAATAAAAATACCCAGGTTGCGCAATTTCAATGTATGTATGTATACATACATATATTAAAGGTATAAAGTACAAATGGGATATTATCCGGATAAACGAATAACACCATAGCAATGATAATACTTTTTCTTTAAATAAATCAAATTGTAGCAGATCAACTTTTACGTTATGTTTATGTTTAATACTTTTGATTTTACGTTACGTTTAATCACCCCTATTCTGCATTACAATTACGTTCCCGCTCTACGCTCCGCTTGGATCGTAAATATGCATTCTGAGTTACGCTTGGATCGAAAGAAGAAGAGGAAGAGCTATAAGTTTTTCGAAGTCAGCTGTTTGCCTTGGAATGTGTGAAATTGAAACATAACAAAGCAATTTAAATTACACAAATTATTACTTTTGAAATAAAGGTAAAGCTTTATTATGATTTATAAACTTAATTGTATATTTCTGAGCATTATTGAATAAATTGAGTGAAATTTTATAGATCAATTGACTGATTGTAGCAGACAACGAAGGATCAACAAAAAGAAAGAGGACACTGTGTGTGGATGTTACATCGTCAGTAGGTAGCTGGTATTTTCCATAGAGTTAGTACTAGAAGAGTGCGCTTTGTCGACCAGGTACACAGATGGTTGGCGTCGCATCGTGGGGCCACACCATACGCCGAGCAAACATTAGACATGTCAGTGTTAAGTCTGACGGCAGGTGGTACTTTTCGCTGGAGGAAGACGTTGGCCGCCCCGGAACTAACAAAGAAGTTTACAGAGTATGAGTGGGTGCTGTGGAGTGGCCGCCGGTGCATGTTTGGATATAATGTCAAAGTCAAAGCCTTAGTTTTAATTTCGTTAGTAATATTGTTTGATTGGTGTTTTGAATGCTGGTCCAATTTGTAATTGTTTACAACCGGTGCTGATGCTAATGCGCGTACAAAAATATTAGATCTCCGTAGGCGGATTCACATTCCTGGCATCGAAACGCGTCTTTTGATAACCCTCCCTACATTTTTGGACAAATATTAGCACTCTTTTACATACGAGTTTTACTTAAATTTCAAGAATTTCAACAAAAAATCGCGGGAATTAATCCTAAATTGTTTGCAAAATAAAAAACAAGCATTTATCCGCCAACAAAATTCCAACGTAGAAAAACGGAGCTACGATCGAAGTGCAGAATTAGCAGAATTGGAAGTTTCGCAGTTGAACGTAGCGGAATTGAAACGCAGAATACCAAAGTTGCCAAGCGGAGAAAATTTCGATCCAAGTCGAAATGCAGAATAGGGGTGAATATCACTCTAAAGCACAACACTGTTTCTATACAACTCTGTGTTAGTATCATAAGAATAGAACCATGTGTACATTTTATGTTTTCATGTATAACGCAACCCTAGTTGTGACCAGCGTTGCCGTGACCTTCGAAATAAATGTATCAGTTTCTGAGCCAAAAAAGTATCAAAAAGTATCAAACTCATAAATAGCAACTAATATTTTAATTTTTACTTTAAGAAATTATAATAACAATTATATTTGTGGATTTCGTTCTTGCACAGCTCACGTTTTTAGCGATATTTGAATCCGGAAAAATACTTTTTAAAATTCGAGGTAATGAATCCATCGTTGACATTGGCATTGAACATAACTAAAGAGTGTTCAGCATGGTTTGCCTTTTGCTCATCTGCCATAAGAGTATCCTCGATGGTGCTCTGGTTCTTTCTAGACCAAACATTTTTTTGGTGTAATGCAGATTTTTCATGGCGTTGAATATGTGTTATTGGATTGAACAAGCTCTTATTGCAGTATACGCAAAATGCATTACCATTTTGTTCATCCAACCAGTGGAATGAGTCTTTTCAATTTTCCCTGAATCGCCGTTCATATACTTTAGAAGTGGAAGGCCTAAAAGAAAACGCAAAATATAATTTTACACATTAAATGTATGTATGTATGTATAGGTATTGGACAATTACCTGGCTTTTTCCGTGCAACATTTCGGGTCTGGCATTTTGGTTGTGGAATCCGTTTTATCTTCTTTCGAACTGACATCTTTTGAAGTTCGTTGAACAAATCTGATAATTTAAGCCATATTTATTTAGGTAGGTAGGTGGGTTACAGTGGCTACTAGCATGAGGGCTAACACACATAGGCCCCGGAGGTCCCGTTGTGATACCACATGGATCTTTAAGCGACCCCCTACTCGAACCACTTTACGGAATCCGCGAAGCGCAGGATGTCCTTTGGCTTAATATAGGCTAGTTCGCCGAGATGCCGGAGAATACCCGACCCCAGATATTTCAACCTCTTACCCCACAGAGCGGGGCATTCACAAAGGAGGTGCCTCACCGTTTCAGGCTCCTCCTCGTCCCTGCAGTCGTTAAAGGGGATACCCAACCTTTCTGCATGTCTGCCTAAACCTATATGCCCCGTTAGAAGCCCCATACGCAGAGAGAGCTCTTCTCTTCTGAGTTTGAGTAGGTCTTCCGACCTACTCGCACTAATTTCTGGCCATATCAATTTTGCATGACAGCAGGTACTGATCTTATCCCACCTGTCACTTGCTTTCTGTAGGAACATATGCCTCGTTAGGAGCTTACTAGTCGCGAGCGGCATGCCTAGACCCTTCCAGGACTGTGAAAGCGGAGCGGATGTGCCCCCTCTAGCAAGCTCGTCTGCCATTTCGTTTCCCGGTATGCCCCTGTGTCCCGGCACCCATACCAGGTGAATCGAGAGCTTCTCAGCCATCTCGTTAAGAGATTTGCGGCAGCCCTCCACAGTCCTGGAATTGTACGTACTAGCCCCCAACGCCTTGAGAGCTGCTTGACTATCAGAGAAGATGTAGACATCACCGTTATTGATATCCAATGTCTTCAGGTACTCTACAGCTTCCTGTATCGCGGCCACTTCCGCCTGAAAGACGCTACAGTGGTCAGGCAGCCTAAAATTAAGATTTAGGCCCAGCTGAGGAGCGCATACCCCTCCTCCCACCTTATCGTCGAGTTTTGAGCCATCTGTATACAGATGGATTGAGCCATTTTCCAGCGACGGCCCGATGTTCCAGTATTCTCTCTCCGGAATTGTAATATAGAATTTTTTCCCAAAACAGTACTTCGGTGTACAGTAGTCGGAGCTGTACACGGGCAAATCGTCAAGGATGGAGTAATGACCCTTACCAGGGGATCCCCATCCTGGTAGATTCCTGAGTCGCAATGCGGAACATGCCGCAGCTAGTTTACCGCTTAGATCAATCGGCAAAATATTCAAAATTGCATTTAGTGCGTCCGCCGCTGTTGTGCGTAACGCCCCGCTGACACATATGAGCGCGCTTCTCTGCACTCTTTGCATTAGGATAGTATTGGAGTTTCTCTCCAGCCCCGTCCAGCAGACTAGGACTCCATACAAAAGAATCGGTCTAACCACAGCGGTGTAGAGCCAAAGTGTAACTTTGGGGGCCAATCCCCATTTTTTGCCCTACGGCCCCCCTACAAGTGTATAGGGCCACTAAAGCTTTTTTAGCACGCTCCTGGATATTCTCTTTCCATGAGAGCTTTTTATCGATAATGACACCCAGGAACTTAGCGGAATCGCCAAGTTTGAGGGTGACATTACCTAACACTGGTAGCTGCAGCGCCGGAATTTTGTATTTCCTAGTAAACAGGACCAGCTCTGTTTTGGCCGGGTTAACACCTAGACCTTTACCACCAGCCCACCTTTCCACTAACCTAAGGTATCTCTGCATAATGTCACAAAGCGTTTGCGGGTATTTACCACTTACCACCACCGCAAGGTCATCCGCGTACGCAATGACCTTGGACCCCCCCTCAATATCCAAGAAGGCTACTAGTGTAAATTCTTTATCGGCCAAAGATTTTTCGATGTGCGTAACAATTTCATGCAACGCTGTTTCTGAGGATCTACCTTTCATATAAGCATGCTGCGAGAGCATGATTTTATTCTCCAATTTCTCCCTGAGATGCGGTTCCATGATCCGCTCCAGAACCTTGAGTTGGAGTGACGCCAGACTGATTGGTCTGAAATCTTTCGGGCCAGCGTGAGATATTCTACCCGCCTTAGGCATAAAGATTACGCTGGAACTCTTCCAGGAGTTAGGTATGTAACAAAAGGTCAGCACTCCCATATAGATAGCCCGCAGCCACGGTATACACTGTACCATGGACTGCTGGAGCTGAATTGGTGCTATACCGTCAAGCCCCGATGCTTTGAAAGGCTTGAATGACCCAATGGCCCATTCTATTCTTTCATTAGTTAGGTACTGCCCTTGGTCAAATACTCCCTGACCTGTATCAGTTAGGTACCTGCGCTCGTTTTCCGCGTCTGGAAAGTGAGTATCAAGGAGGAGTTGCAACGTTTCCTCCCCCGTATTCGTCCAAGTCCCATCCGGCCTTTTCAAACACCCCGGTCCACCACGAGGTGATTTTGATAGGATTTTCCGTAACCTAGAACCCTCCGACACAGACTCTATACCACTACAGAA
Organism: Sphenella marginata; assembly: GCA_951509765.1. NCBI lineage: Eukaryota > Metazoa > Arthropoda > Insecta > Diptera > Tephritidae > Sphenella > Sphenella marginata. Next base: position 118,900,118 of record OX608078.1, read on the forward strand.
ATCTCTCCAGGAGGTTCTCTTAGATTTCCTGAGTACTCCTTTGTACTTTCTCAGGTGCTCCTTATACGCATCCCATTTTGAAGCCTCCCTCGAGGCCTTAGCACTATTAAAAGCTTGTCTACAAAGCTTCCTATACCTATCTAGATCGTGGTTCCACCAGGGTGGTTTTTGCTTACCCCTAGCCCTTTTAATGGGGCAGGCTTTATCCAAAGCCAGCTGACAAGCGTTAGTAAACTTTTCTACCATATCATCTAATTCTACAATGTCCATGGGTTCATGGGGATAATAGTCGGAAAGGTACTTGTCCAGTTCCTCTCTATACGTTTGCCAATTGCCATCCTTAAAATTTCTATACGGGGGGGATGTGGACGGTACACCTTCCAGATCGAAGCGAATATAGCGATGGTCGGAGAAGGAGTGCTCATCGTAAACCATCCAATTTCCGACCATACCTTCCGCACCTCTCGAACAAAGCGTAACGTCCAGAACCTCCCTTCTACTTTTAGTAACAAACGTAGGCTCCTGGCCTCTATTACATATACATATGTTATACTGTAGTATATAGTCGAAAAGTGACTCACCTCTCTCGTTCACGCCGGTACTTCCCCACGCCGGGTTGTGTGCGTTGGCGTCGCCTCCAAGGATGACGTGCCCCTTTGCTTGCTCCACTACCCTGCGCACCGCCTGCGTAGGAGCTGGTTTGTCGTGCGCCATATACATCGAGGTCAATGTACATGCCGTTCCAAGAAATAAGGCATGTATATTAGATTTTAATAGGATGCATGCCCTAGGTTTCCCTACTGTGGCTCCACTTACCAGTGTAAACCCTGCGGCCTTCAGCCCGCAAATATTGTGCCCGACCACCCATGGCTCCTGGATGAGGCCATCTCCGCTGCCCCCTTTGATCCCAAAAGGAGCAGTAACGCAGCCGCCGCTGCTTTACTGTGGTGGAGATTAATCTGTAGCACCCGCACCATCAGGGTTGCTACACCTCTCCACCACCGTGACATTGCCAATGTCTTCATCAGACATCGGCTCATCCCCCGAGTTCGCCTCGCATAATCTGCCGAAGCCCAGAGAAGAACCTAATGAGAGGGTCGATGCGGTGTCGTCCTGTTCCGTACCGTCCATCGGATCGGCCCTGCTCCTCCTCCAGGTCCTGCACTGACCTTAGGTCGTTGGAGTACACCCGGACCCTAACCTGGACGAAGCCGAAATTCACCATCAAATTCGACTTTTCCAGGATAGGGACCGACTCCTTATTCAGCATCAGGACCGCCTGACGCGTCGCTTTGGAGCTAGACTCCAGTCTGAGGACCCTCCAATTGGTGGTCGGAAGGTCCGGATTAAAGGCCCTGAACACCTCTAGGACCTTTTCTGGCGCCTCTGGTTTGGATGGTATCCACACCCTAGCCCTCGGTCTACATGGGATCTCGCTGAGATCCACCGCCCTGATAGTCGCACCAGGGTAGACCGCCTCCATCAGGCTCACTGCCCTCTTATACATGGCAGCCGACCTTGAATCCCCACAGGCCACCACCTTAACCGAACCCTAGAACCACCCCACTTCTTTCCAGGAGGGGATAGGACCAGGAGATTCGGCCAAGACGCTGGCCGAGTGGGTAGCCATCTCAGCCCGCACCCAGTCCCAGTGAGACCGGAAACGCCTCTCCCCATTGGGGTTCGAGTCAAAGACCCCCAGAAGTATGCTGCCTTTAGCAACCTCTGCAAAAGTGGGGCCTTGAACTCTAGCCCTTTTTGGGTTAGAGGCGCTTGACCCAGCTTCCATGGACCTGTTGCGTTTCTCGGTCCCCTTTTCTTCTGCCGGACGACTGCCGTCGAAGTCCGGACATACCATCTTGGCCCACTCTAATTCGGCCTTTAACTCTGCCACATCACCAGGCAGCGCCTTGGTGAGTAAATCCGGCATATAGAATGACCTCCTCAGGATCCTATGCGCAGTGCGTTTGTGCCTCGTTATCTAGTTTTGGCCTATCGTAGGCCTTACTGAACGCCGTGGGCGTAGGAGGGGGGTTCCTCGAGGCGAGCGCACCGGCCTCGACGTTTACCCCAGTATCGAGCCGCTTACTGGGTACGCCTACGCCGGCGGTCTCGGCTCTCTTGGTCGCCCCTCCCTCACCCGCAACCGCCAGATTACTCCTAGCACCAGACTCCGGCATCGCCTGGAGGCTGCGTGCTCTCTCCCTGTCAGCCGCAGCGCGACTGATAGAGGCGCCCTGCATCGCACGAGCGCCGTAACCTGTGGGGGTTCTCCCTCCGACTTTGTTGGAGTGTCGGCCTCCTTATTTTTTTTGTTTTTGTTATTATTGTTTTTGTTTTTATACATTTTTGTGGTCCCACTAATAGCGGAGAAAGAGGGTCGTCCGCCCCGAGCAGAGATCCGCATACCCGGGGTAAGGCCAAAGGTTACAACTGGGATTGGCCATGATCCCAGAGGGCACCGTTAGAGACTGGGCTATTTAAAGGGGCCCCCAGCCAGGCTGATCCTCGGCACGGTTCAACGCATGACACCTTGATCCAGCCCCTTACCTCACGACCATGGTCAGAAATCACCTCAATACGCCAGAGCTATTAAAAGAGCTAAGACGTAGAGCCGTGATATCTGACCTTAGCTGGATACCTTCCGTACGGGAGAGTACTGAAGTACCAACCAGTACAGAACACTGTGGTATCCATTACCAGTCGGCACCCTCTTGGAGGGTTCAGTCTGAGGATTTTCGCCAACCCCATATTTATTTAATATTACAAAATGTTTACAACAGAAATACTTACTTATCCATTTCTGGGCAAGAGCAACGCGACGATATTTTATTCTTAAAAGTTATAACAGCAAATAACCAACATTAAATAACCAATCTGCCAATTAAAAATACATATGCACACAATAGTTTTACACTTGCAAGTATTGCCAAAACAATAGTATTATAGATATCCATCAGGGTTGTGTTTCTCGTACAAGAGTTGCCAAATAAAAACTTTCAGCACACAAAAATTTTTAATTAGGTTTAATTTTAATTCTGAATATTCAAATTGGAAATGAATGAAAAAGAATATGGAAAATGTATCAAAATAGGCACTTTCATGATAAAAAAGTATCTAAGTATCAAAACACGAATTTGAAAAAAAGTGTATCTAAATTGATACACTTGTATCAAAACGGCAACGCTGGTTGTGACTTGTAAAATATTTTACTTCGCTAATAATTTTAATCAGCCTTTGGCCACTGACGAGTGCGGTTCTCGTCCGATAAGCTGAGTGTTCTAACCACATTTATATATATTTTATTGTTAAATTGTTGTTGGTATTCAATAAATGCCGTATAATTTACGAAACAAAAACAACAACTATTCTTCATTGGCGCCCAACTTAGTGCTTACGAACCACTCCAGCGCTATCTCACCAACAACAGCAAGTATGGCCACGTTTTCACCAGAGCCATAACTGTGTATAAAGACATTGAAAAGATTTCAGACGCTGATGCCTTGCGTGGTATGCCACTACTGCTTGAGGAGTACGCTGCAAAGTGGTGGATTGGCGTAAAAGAAACGGTGACCACTTTCGCCGCTGCAATTAAGCTGATCCGATCAACCTTTTCGCCACCTACTCCTGATTGGAAATTTTTTTAAATATGGTTGAACAAAAACAACAAGTGCGTGAACCTAGTGACAGCTTTATCTGCAAAAAACGATTCCTTTTTTCGCAACTAATAAATCCCATAAGTGAAACTGTGCAACTGAACATGGTATACGGCCTCTTGTAGGTAAAAATTAGAGAGCGAGTACACCGTGAAGCGTTTTTGTCATTTGATGAGATAATCTCATTGCCGGGATGCAGAATTATTTCTAGCAGAAGCAAAACAGGTCACGACGCTTGTTAAAGAAAAAGTCGAACACACGGAAGTACCGAAACGGTGTTCATTTTGTAGGTTAAGAGGGCATAATGCGCACCTCCAATTAAGGCAAAGGTCACTGATTTTGCGAAGTTTTGCGACGAGAATTGTTTTCCAATCAACTCCTTGGACGTGGAATTGCCAACTGTCCATGAGCTGACGATAGTAGAGAAGACGAAGCTGGATACACTACTGTCGAAGCACTCCGATATCTTCAAGGAGCAGACGACTACAACAACATTCGCGTGGTATGCCACTACTGCTTGAGGAGTACGCTGCAACGTGGTGGATTGGCGTAAAAGAAACGGTGACCACTTTCGCCGCTGCAATTAAGCTGATGCGATCAACCTTTTCGCCACCTACTCCTGATTGGAAATTTTTTTAAATATGGTTGAACAAAAACAAGTGCGTGAACCTAGTGACAGCTTTATCTGCAAAAAACGATTGCTTTTTTCGCAACTAATAAATCCCATAAGTGAAACTGTGCAACTGAACATGGTATACGGCCTCTTGTCGGTAAAAATTAGAGAGCGAGTACACCGTGAAGCGTTTTTGTCATTTGATAGATAATCTCAGTGCCGGGATGCAGAATTATTTCTAGCAGAAGCAAAACAGGTCACGACGCTTGTTAAAGAAAAAGTCGAACACACGGAAGTACCGAAACGGTGTTCATTTTGTAGGTTAAGAGGGCATAATGCGCACCTCCAATTAAGGCAAAGGTCACTGATTTTGCCGAGTTTTGCGACGAGAATTGTTTTCCAATCAACTCCTTGGACGTGGAATTGCCAACTGTCCATGAGCTGACGATAGTAGAGAAGACGAAGCTGGATACACTACTGTCGAAGCACTCCGATATCTTCAAGGAGCAGACGACTGCAACAACATTCGCGACACATAGGATTGACACTGGTCAACATCCTCCAATTGCTTTGCCACCGTACCGTTTAAAATATGGAACTCGAGAAAATGCTAAATGCTGGCGTAATAGTTAATTGCGAATCACCGTGGTACAGGTACCCGTTACCACGAATTGACGATCTGTTGCATGAAGCAAAAGCAACAAAATATATGTCAACATTGGATCTACAATCGGGATACTGGCAAGTCGGTATGGAGAAAGCAGACCAAGATAAAACTGCTTTTGTTACGCCATTTGGCATGTATAAAATCACGCGGATGCCGTTCGGCCTACGCAATGCGCCTGCAACTTTCCAGCGTTTAATAGACCGCTTAAAGATACCATTGACTGACATAGTCTTGGTCGCATATTTGGACGATATTATTTTATGTTCCAAGAGCTCGAAGAACACTTGGACGAACTTAATAAGCTTTTTGAGCAATTGAAGCATTTTGGTCTCAAGGTTAATGCAGAGAAATGCCATTTTGCCTGTCAATCTGTGAAGTGTTTAGGACACATACTAACGCCAGAGGGTATTAAGGTTGATCCCGACAAGATCGCAGCAATAACACTTCTCAAACCACCGAGAAATGTGAAGGAGCTATTATCATGTTTACAGACGTGCTCATGGTACAGGCGTTTTGTACCTGGCTTTGCAGATGTCTCAAAACCGCTTTCGCAATTGACGAAGAAAAACCCCAAGTGGGTTTGGTTGGATGACCAACAGAAAGCGTTTGATGCTTTGAAGCAGCTATTGACAACGACTCTAAGCAGACGAAAATCAACCCTTTATCGTAAAAACAGACGCTAGTGGATATACGCTAGGCGCAATTCTGATCCAGGGGGAGGGACCAGATGAACATCCCATAGAGAATGCGAGTAGGCTGTTGTCAAAAGCCTAACAAAATTATTCAACGATACAGCGCGAAGCTCTAGATATTTTCTGGGCTGTACAGAAATTTCGGGGATACATCGAAGGCTCTGAGGTGAAGCTCATCACTGACCACCGACCGTTGAAGTGGTTGATGACATTGAAATCCCCAACGGGAAGGCTTGCACGATGGGCGCTGCTTATACAGCCCTACAATATACATATTGTCTATAAGCCTGGGAAGACCAATGTCGTAGCGGATATGTTATCACGGCCGCCCTGTGATGCAGAACACGTTAATCAAGAATCCTGTGCCATATGTTCTTTTGAAATTGATCTTCCACGACAAGGAGCTAAGCAGATTCGCGAAGGACAACTGGCTGACCCGGACTTAAAGAAAATTATTGACTGTTTGATAATAAAACCGACGATGCGATCCATTGGTCTAAAAGAGGTTACACCATGAATGAAGTTGTATTGTATTGCTATAACGACGATGTTAGCGAAGAAGCACAACTGGTCATTCCCTTGTCCGAGCGTTCATCGATATTGGACCATTATCATAACAAAGATACAGCGGGTCATTATGGAATCGACCGAACCACAACAAAAATAACGTCTCGTTACTACTGGCCTGGAATTCGAAAAGATATCGAAAATCACGTTAAAAATTGTATTGATTGCCAAAGATATAAAGTATCAAACCTAAAGCCGATGGGTTTATATCAAACAACTTCAAGTAAGCAGCGATTTGAAACCACCGATATCGATTTATTTGGGCCGTTGCCACAGGATGACAACGGGATGCAGTGGATATACATAGTCGAGGACGTGAACAGCCGTTGGGTAGAACTCTTTGCGCTAAAGGAAGCTTCTGCTGAAAATTGTGCGAGGACGCTGATAGACGAGGTGTTCTTGCGATATGGAGTTCCAAGACGAGTCATCAGCGACAATGGGGTACAATTTGTATCAGCGGTTATGCAAAAGGTTACGTTCTGCCTTGAAATCAGTCAAGTGTTCACACCCCTGTATCATCCTCAAGCAAACCCCATAGAAAGAAAGAATCGCGACATGGAAGCGCAGTTGGCAATTTTAGTGGGTAACCAACACCGCGCTTGGGCAGAAAGGCTTCCAGCCATTCGTTTTGCAATGAACACAACACGCTGTCAAAGTACTGGGTACTCTGCCGCCTATCTAACGTTTGGGCGTGAACTAAGGACAATCGACGACGTCCAACATGATCTTAGGGCTATCATTCAGTCCGAGAATTTCATTGCAGAAATTACTCCGTATCTCGCTACGTTGACAAAAACATTCCAAAGCGCTCGTGAGCATGAGCAGAAACAACAAGATTCCAACAAGGACGCATCTAATCCTCAAAGACGCGAGCAAGAAGGTTTGGAAATTGGCTCCAAGGTACTGGTCACCACTCATGTTTTAAGTAATGCCGCTAAGGGTGTGACATCCAAATTTGCACCACGGCGTGATGGGCCTTATATAATCATAGATAGAAAAGGATCTTCTGCCTACACTGTTGCACACGAGGATAATCCACAACTTCCCCTGGGCACATATCATGCATCATCATTATTAGTTCCAATACGGTTCCTGAAAAGACGGTCAATATAATACGAGGACGTCCACGAAAATCTACCTAATAGGATACCTCATCGAGGCGATTTCAGCATCCAGCAGATCAACTTTTACGTTATGTTTATATTCAATACTTTTGATTTTACGTTACGTTTAATATCACTCTAAAGCACAACACTGTTTCTATACAACTCTGTGTTAGTATCATAAGAATACAACCATGTGTACATTTTATGTTTTCATGTATAACGCAACCCTAGTTGTGACTTGTAAAATATTTTACTTCGCTAATAATTTTAATCAGCCTTTGGCCACTGACGGGTGCGGTTCTCGTCCGATATTGCTTCAGACAGTCCACACTTTTTAAAAGCTAAGCTGAGTGTTCTAACCACATATATATATTTTTTATTGTTAAATTGTTGTTGGCATTCAATAAATGCCGTATAATTTACGAAACAAAAACAACAACGATTCTTCAAAATAGTACTTTTAATACTCGAATTATTTTATAGTAGGTAGAGTTGTTGCATCGAAAGGAAGAGTGTTTGGGTTTGAAACATGCTGTAGGCATGTAGTTATAAACATGTATTTCCGTCACTTATGGGTAAGTATGCAGGTAGATTTGCAAAATTATAAGACACAGCCAATTTTTAAAGCCTGCATCTAAAGCAGGTAGTATTTTCTTTTCCCGGCTTCGTATAAAAAGGAACCTTTCTGTCTAGGTAAGATTTGATTTTTTCAATTTTATTCTTGTTCCGAGTATAAATATGAGTTAATGCGCCTTAACACTTCATAACATCTGCAAGGCTCGCTGGAGAAAGTTCAGTTCATAAGTTAAATTTCAAAACCGTGATTTAAAAAAAAAAAAAAAAAATTGTAAAAGGACGCGAGAATTTGAGTGTAATAACGATCCAGATATGTTTTGTTTCATGTGTGGCCAATATACTATCATAAGGCGACGACGAGTGTTCACAGATCATTTTAAAACTTTATACTCCAAGTATTTTGGCATTGAGCCTAAAAATGCTGAAAAACCATGGACACCGAACACTTTGTGTACATCGTGTCGAGTAGAATTTATTCATTCGGAATCAGGACAACAAATAGAGTGTTATATTTGTCAAAAAAAAGTACTTGGCGTTGGAAGATCAAGAAGAGTAACCTATGCCAGCGTACTTACGGTGACATTACCAGTACTCCATTCAACGGCAGTTGCGGATCCAGTTCCATTTTCAACAGTAATATCTGAGTGCGGGGAATCAAGTTGTACTGAATTTTGCACAACTTAATGATTGGATAAGAGATTTGGAACTATCCAAGGAAAAGGCCGAGATCCACACTTCTCGTATGCAACAATTTAAATTTGTGTCATCCGATGTTAAGGTGATATATTGTAGAACTCGTCACGAACTATTTCCCAAACACTATACCAAGAAAGACAGTAGCCGTGTTCGCGATGTAAATAATTTGGGTGTACCACATAATTCCCAAAATCAAAATCCCCAAAATCAAAATCCCCAAAATCAAAATCCCCAAAATCAGAATCCCCAAAATCAAAATCCCCAAAATCAAAATCCCCATTTTCTGTGTGAAATACATTGAAATTAGGTTTAAAATCGCCGCGATTTAAAACCTAATTTCAATGTATTTCACACAGAAAATGGGAATTCTATACTCACTATTATATCTAAAGTTGAAGTTCACGAGATATTTTATGTTTAATGGTTTCACGAATATTTAACAGGTAAATTAAAGAAAATGCAATACAAGTTATATCAATCGGTTTTACATATTTGTACAACATAAACAAATACAAACTTCAAAATTTTTCGAATATATATACATTAACATAAACATATATTTATATACATACATATGTAGACCAATCTTTAGTTATGTAAATAAACAAAAAAGCAATAAATTCAAAACATTTACATAAATAAACCATGTATGGAAATTCTAATTACATAATGAAATACTGTGTGCCGCTTTTTTAAATACTCTTTTTTTTAGCTTTTTAGTCGCTAAATTGATGAAATAATAATTTTTCCTCTAAATCCGTCATGCGTTCTCGTCTATATCTATATATTGTCTTATATGGGTACATGTATGTATGTACATGTAACTACGAATTAAAACTTAACTAAAGTGTGGTTTTAGTATTTTTTATATGATAATATTTTGTAATAATATTTAATAAACAAAAAATGGGATTTTGTGTTTGGGGATTTTGTGACACTGCCTCTAAAAAAAGGTGGGGATTTCGTGTTTGGGGATTTTAATTTTGGGGATTTTGATTTTGGGGATTATGTGTTTGGGGATTTTTTTTCAGTTGGGGATTTTTTTTTTGGGGATTTTTTTTTTGGGGATTTTGTGGCACTCCCAAATAATTTGTACAAATTCGTACAAATTATCTTGTTTTGTGATATTTTTCCGTTCGCGATGTAAAATTATCCAGTAAGGAGAGAGGAATTGAGAGAGAAAAGTGACATTTCATTTTGCGAGAACTTGATAATTCTTACTGGATAAATTTCAGCCAGCACAAATTAGCAATCACGAAAATCAGCTGATTTTGGCACAGCTGATTTTGTTAACAAATAAATTTTAGTTTTTCAACGTGGCAATTGTTTATTTAATTAATAAAAAGAAGCAAAAGCGAAGTAGTTATTAGCAAATATTTTAATTTACTTAACCATCTTGACTATTTTGGCGTGACAGCAAAGCGCACCGGCCGGTTAAGTTCTTTTTTATTCAGGAATATGAGCGGTTCAGGACAAGAGGAAGTAAGTGAATGCATATTTAAAGAAATTATTAATTAGTTCTACTGTATTAAACAAGGATCCTCCCAAAGAGAGGTCTGGACGTGTTCTTGGAGAAGACCCAGATATTGAAGGTATTTTACATATGTATGTAACTCGTGATTATTAACTTATACCTCTGTGTTTCCTTTAACCAAATTACCAGTAAGATGTGGCGAAACAAATTTGCGAAATAAGAGAATTGCTGCTGCCGTCATGAAGACAATATTGGAGGAGTCATCATCTGAAAGTGACGACGACGAAGAAAGGATTGATTTCTTTCAAATTAGAAGCAACACCTTCATTCCATTCGATCATGTTTTGGCTTTATGCCAACATAACCCAAGAGATTCTATTAAGAATTATGTAGATCTAACAGTGCCATCTTACACAGAAAAAGAGTTCCGAACTCATTTCCGTATTTCGAGAATCCTCTTTGAAAACCTTTCCGACAGGTTTCCGAGATTTATCTGATTGGTTCAATTTATCTTTGTCAACTGTATCTAAAGCAATAAGCACTACAACAATGTTTATCAGCAGTTTAAGTCCGGAGGTTATAAAATGGCCAAATCAGGAGCAAATGGAGCAATCAAGTCGGTTTTTTGACAATAAATGCATGTTTTCCAATGCAATAGGTTACGTTATATAAAATCGAGATAATAAGTACATGTTATTTATAATATAAATCCTCATTTTAAAGGTTGTATCGATGGAACGCATGTTGAAATTGTTCCGCCAAAGAGAGGAAAAGACGAATACATCGATCGAAAAGGAAAAGTCACAATTACTTTGCAAGGCATATGCAATGAAAACAAAAAATTCATAAATATATTTGTTGGATATCCGGGATCTTGTCATGATAGTTGGGTTTTCAAAAATTCTCCTATTTTTGAAAAGTTGCCTTCAGTTGGTGGAGGTACTACTTCATACAACTCATTATTAAAACTAGTACAAGCTCTACATTTTCGTTTGTATTTCAGACTACTACCTCCATAATCACTCCATATCGAGATAATGGGCATCTGACACGAGCGCAGAAAGTATTAGTAAGCTCGTAGAGACCACTACGTCAGAAAGGATTGACCGGAAAGAGTCGACTCTCTCTCTACGAGCTCGGCTATCCCACTTACAGAGGAAGCAGCAGTGTTTGGTGTAGCCACTTTGTCGACCGCATAGAATTGCAACGACTTTGAGATCAGTTTTTGCATTTCCTCGTAGGTTTCCTTTGTATTTACTGCATGCGCGATCGGGATAGAAGGCTTTCTGTTACCAATATGCAATAATATAGCCTTTAAGCTCAGTTTATTGCTGTCTCTGAACAATCGCCACTCCTTTGAATCATATGTTTGACCAAACTCTTTGAATAAACCAGGAATGTCGTTGCAGTAGCATATACTAGGTGTGTTCGTCTAAAAGTTCAGTAAGAATTATCCAGTAAAGAAGTTTTTCTCTCTTCTCTCAGATTCTCTCTCAATGAGAGATGATTGCTAATTTTTACGCGAACGCGAAATTTGCAAAAAATTTGCAAGTTTAGCTGTCAGCTGATCCACAGTTGCATGTCATACAAAATCCAGCCGTGAAAAAATATAATTTTAATTTGATTTTCGCGCATTTATATTAAAAAATGGAAAACAAAGGAAATCTCATGGTCGAGGTATCCCCTGGCACGCTAAAAAGGGTGGAAGAAGGTAAGCTATATACATATATATACATGAAAATCAGAATAGGTACATAAAAATATATTTATAATTATTGCAACAGGTGGCAGGCAATGATTTTTAGGAGCAAATTACTTTTCAACCAAGCATTGAGGCTAGCGGCGCCGAGGAGTTACTTCCCGGCCAAGACTTCGTGCCGATTAGTAAGTGTAAAAGCCCCCATCCTAAGGCTCTCCCCTCTGGGAGCGAATCCGATAATTTGCTACGGCCATTTGAAAGCGAGAGCGATTCTGAGCCTATGAATTTTATGCCGGAATGTAGCAGCCAATCAATCGAAAAAAAAATCTACATGGCTAGATGCAACAACAAAACTGTTGATAGCCAAAGTGAAAGAATTGAGGCCAAAAGTGGGTAAAACTTTCAAGTATAAAAATAAGAAAAAGATGTGGATCGAAATAACTCAAGAGCTTTGCTCCAAAGGATATATTTTCAACGAAGCTCAAGTGGAGGCAAAGTTCTTCAGTTTAGAGAGGCAATATAAAAAGGTCCAGGTCAATAACAGAAAAACCGGAAATTTGCCCTTATCAAACGTAAGTAAAAAAGCATACTAAGTACTAAAACACACCAGCTTATGCAGCAGTGAATTACAAATTGATTTCATATTTTTGTATTTTTCAGTGAGCCGGATGATCTTTTTCAAGAGCGAGTTGCGATTAACCCAGAATTTGTTTTGGACATCGAGGAGGCCGTCGACCGGAAATCAAGTAGGGAATGTGAAGAAAATGAGCCGACACCCTCTACCCCCGGTAATAATTATTCATATTTTGTTAAAAGTTTTATTAATTCTGTTTGAATATTTCTCTTTTTACCATACTAGAAAATGTCGAAGTGACACCAACTTGCTCCAAGAAAAGAGCACGAAGCAATTTGGAGCTATTAATGCAAAAATTCGATAGGGAATCGGAACGGCAACAAAAACGTGACTCTGAATGGAAAGAAATGTGGGAAAAAAACATGCGTCAGAAAAAAGAAGACGCAGAGAAGAAACATGAGCTTGAAGCTGGAAAATTGGATGTGTTGGCTTCCTTAGTAGACGCATTAAAAAATAAGCATTAACATTTTTAATTAGCAAAAGTTCTTGACTTATTGCATTCCTTTACTTTATTTTTATATTAAACAGTTTTTCCCACTTTTGTCTCAATTCCTTCACTTTGGCTATTAATAGCTTCTTTGGTGCATCTAGCCATGTGATATTTTTTTTGATAATTGGCTGCTACATTCCAGAATAAAACTCATAGGGAGCTAACTCCTCGGCGCCGCTAACCTCAGTGCTTGGCTGAAAAGTAACTGTCATTATGAAAATGTATTCAATCGATTTTGAATACTTCGACAAATCGGATCTCGCACGTTGTTTCCTCTCGTGGCGTTGATGTGCTCTACCTCATAGTTTTCATCTAAAATAGGGTTCTCGTTAAACTCCAAATCATCTGCATCCGCGATCTTATGTAAAACGCAAGAGGCTCTCACAAAATGGCAAAGCTTTTCCATATCACGAAGCTTACAAAACAACAACTGCCTGAACCTCTGCTTCACTATACCAAAGGTATGCTCTATAGCGACACGACCAGAGCTCAATTTAGTGTTAAATACTTTCTGCGCTCGTGTCAGATGCCCATTATCTCGATATGGAGTGATTATGGAGGTAGTAGTCTGAAATACAAACGAAAATGTAGAGCTTGTACTAGTTTTAATAATGAGTTGTATAAAGTAGTACCTCCACCAACTGAAGGCAACTTTTCAAAAATAGGAGAATTTTTGAAAACCCAACTATCATGACAAGATCCCGGATATCCAACAAATATATTTATGAATTTTTTGTTTTCATTGCATATGCCTTGCAAAGTAATTGTGACTTTTCCTTTTCGATCGATGTATTCGTCTTTTCCTCTCTTTGGCGGAACAATTTCAACATGCGTTCCATCGATACAACCTTTAAAATGAGGATTTATATTATAAACTAGCAGACCCGGCAGTCGTTGTTCTGCCTGACCAGTGACTTCCCTAGAAATACATTTTCAAATATTTTTCTTTAACTTTTAACATTCCATTTATTGCAGTGCTTTAGGATATACAATGTTTGTGGCTTTAAAGTCTTTGGTATAAACAAATAAATTTTTTGGATGTCCAACTCAAAAAACGGATCTTTTGAACTCAATGGGTATGACAAAAACCATTATGCGCTGCTGAGCAGATGTATAGTTAGTACTTATTTAATTATATCCAATATCTACCTATAATACTCTGGATATGTATGAACGGCAATAACAAACAAAAAAAATTAAGTGCGTTGATTAAGATTTAAGAACGTTAAAATGTCACTAAAGCAAATACATTCAGGGATATAACGAATTGAAATATTACTTAGCTTGTGGTCTTGGAACTGCCCACTTTTCCAAAGAATTTACAAATGCAGCCTATGTACATATGTCGTACCCAACGAAGATTTTAACGTATTGGAAAAGTTTAAAACAGATCAACAGGTGCCACGCCCACATTTCCCAAATTGTATAATTCTTGACCAAGGGACACACATATCCAAAAATCATTAGTTTAGACCAAAAATATTCAAAGTTATAATGATTTAAATTTTATATAGCCTGGGGGCGTGGCACAACAATCTTCTGAACCAATCTGGAAATTTAGAGAAGATCGACCATAAACTTTGAACTTATTGAAGTACAAACAAAACACAAAACATGTGGGCGTGGCACCGCCCACTTTTCCAAAATTATATACATCTTGACTAAAGGATACACATATCCAAAAATCTTTAATTTAGACCCAATATGTTCAGAGTTATGAAGAATTTAAATTTTATATAGCCTGGGAGCGTGGCACCGCCTACTTTTCCAAAAATTGATATAGCCTGAATCGTACACAACCATCTTCTGAACCAATCTTGAAAGTTTAAAAGAGATCGACCATAGACTTTGGACATTATTGAAGTACAAACAAAACACAAAAAATGTGGGCGTGGCACCGCCCACTTTTCCAAAATTACATAAATCTTGACCAAAGGACACACATATCCAGAAATCATTAATTTAGTCCAAATATGTTCAGAGCTATGAAGAATTTACATTTTATATAGCCTGGGGGCGTGGCACCGCCTACTTTTCCAAAAATTGATATAGCCTAAATCGTACACAACAATTTTCTTAACCAATCTTGAAAGTTTAAAAGAGATCGACCATAAACTTTGGACATTATTGAAGTACAAACAAAACACAAAAAATGTGGGCGTGGCACCGCCCACTTTTCCAAAATTACATAAATCTTGACTAAAGGACACACATATCCAGAAATCATTAATTTAGACCAAATATGTTCAGAGCTATGAAGAATTTAAATTTTATATAGCCGGGGGGCGTGGCACCGCCCACTTTTCCAAAATTATATACATCTTGACTAAAGGATACACATATCCAAAAATCTTTAATTTAGACCCAATATGTTCAGAGTTATGAAGAATTTAAATTTTATATAGCCTGGGAGCGTGGCACCGCCTACTTTTCCAAAAATTGATATAGCCTGAATCGTACACAACCATCTTCTGAACCAATCTTGAAAGTTTAAAAGAGATCGACCATAGACTTTGGACATTATTGAAGTACAAACAAAACACAAAAAATGTGGGCGTGGCACCGCCCACTTTTCCAAAATTACATAAATCTTGACTAAAGGACACACATATCCAGAAATCATTAATTTAGACCAAATATGTTCAGAGCTATGAAGAATTTAAATTTTATATAGCCGGGGGGCGTGGCACCGCCTACTTTTCCAAAAATTGATATAGCCTAAATCGTACACAACAATCTTCTGAACCAATCTTGAAAGTTTAAAAGAGATCGACCATAAACTTTGAACTTATTGAAGTACAAACAAAACACAAAACATGTGGGCGTGGCACCGCCCACTTTTCCAAAATTACATAAATCTTGACCAAAGGACACATATATCCAAAAATCATTAATTTAGACCAAATATGTTCAGAGTTATGAAGAGTTGTAGTTTTATATAGCCTGGGGGCGTGGCACCGCCCACTTTTCCAAAAATTAATATAGCCTATGCTTTAGCCCATGATCCCAAGAATATACTGTGAAAATTTCATAAAAATCGGTTGAGTACTTTGGACGCCCATAAAGGACACACAGACACACAGACACGCAGACACACAGACACACATTCATTTTTATTTATAAGATAACATGTACTTATTATCTCGATTTTATATAACGTAACCTATTGCATTGGAAAACATGCATTTATTGTCAAAAAACCGACTTGATTGCTCCATTTTCTCCTGATTTGGCCATTTTATAACCTCCGGACTTAAACTGCTGATAAACATTGTTGTAGTGCTTATTGCTTTAGATACAGTTGACAAAGATAAATTGAACCAATCAGATAAATCTCGGAAACCTGTCGGAAAG
Source organism: Sphenella marginata (assembly GCA_951509765.1). Taxonomy (NCBI): domain Eukaryota; kingdom Metazoa; phylum Arthropoda; class Insecta; order Diptera; family Tephritidae; genus Sphenella; species Sphenella marginata. The sequence goes on from OX608078.1 coordinate 118,916,342, forward strand.
GTTTTCAAAGAGGATTCTCGAAATACGGAAATGAGTTCGGAACTCTTTTTCTGTGTAAGATGGCACTGTTAGATCTACATAATTCTTAATAGAATCTCTTGGATTATGTTGGCATAAAGCCAAAACATGATCGAATGGAATGAAGGTGTTGCTTCTAATTTGAAAGAAATCAATCCTTTCTTCGTCGTCGTCACTTTCAGATGATGACTCCTCCAATATTGTCTTCATGACGGCAGCAGCAATTCTCTTATTTCGCAAATTTGTTTCGCCACATCTTACTGGTAATTTGGTTAAAGGAAACACAGAGGTATAAGTTAATAATCACGAGTTACATACATATGTAAAATACCTTCAATATCTGGGTCTTCTCCAAGAACACGTCCACACCTCTCTTTGGGAGGATCCTTGTTTAATACAGTAGAACTAATTAATAATTTCTTTAAATATGCATTCACTTACTTCCTCTTGTCCTGAACCGCTCATATTCCTGAATAAAAAAGAACTTAACCGGCCGGTGCGCTTTGCTGTCACGCCAAAATAGTCAAGATGGTTAAGTAAATTAAAATATTTGCTAATAACTACTTCGCTTTTGCTTCTTTTTATTAATTAAATAAACAATTGCCACGTTGAAAAACTAAAATTTATTTGTTAACAAAATCAGCTGTGCCAAAATCAGCTGATTTTCGTGATTGCTAATTTGTGCTGGCTGAAATTTATCCAGTAAGAATTATCAAGTTCTCGCAAAATGAAATGTCACTTTTCTCTCTCAATTCCTCTCTCCTTACTGGATAATTTTACATCGCGAACGGAAAAATATCACAAAACAAGATAATTTGTACGAATTTGTACAAATTATTTACATCGCGAACACGGCTACTGTCTTTCTTGGTATAGTGTTTGGGAAATAGTTCGTGACGAGTTCTACAATATATCACCTTAACATCGGATGACACAAATTTAAATTGTTGCATACGAGAAGTGTGGATCTCGGCCTTTTCCTTGGATAGTTCCAAATCTCTTATCCAATCATTAAGTTGTGCGAAATTCAGTACAACTTGATTCCCCGCACTCAGATATTACTGTTGAAAATGGAACTGGATCCGCAACTGCCGTTGAATGGAGTACTGGTAATGTCACCGTAAGTACGCTAGCATAGGTTACTCTTCTTGATCTTCCAACGCCAAGTACTTTTTTTTGACAAATATAACACTCTATTGAATGGCAGTTAGGTAGGTTCTCTTCATATCATTTGTATCAAATTTTATTTGTTGTCCTGATTCCGAATGAATAAATTCTACTCGACACGATGTACACAAAGTGTTCGGTGTCCATGGTTTTTCAGCATTTTTAGGCTCAATGCCAAAATACTTGGAGTATAAAGTTTTAAAATGATCTGTGAACACTCGTCGTCGCCTTATGATAGTATATTGGCCACACATGAAACAAAACATATCTGGATCGTTATTACGCTCAAATTCTCGCGTCCTTTTACTATTTTTTTTTTTTTTTTTAAATCACGGTTTTGAAATTTAACTTATGAACTGAACTTTCTCCAGCGAGCCTTGCAGATGTTATGAAGTGTTAAGGCGCATTAACTCATATTTATACTCGGAACAAGAATAAAATTGAAAAAATCAAATCTTACCTAGACAGAAAGGTTCCTTTTTATACGAAGCCGGGAAAAGAAAATACTACCTGCTTTAGATGCAGGCTTTAAAAATTGGCTGTGTCTTATAATTTTGCAAATCTACCTGCATACTTACCCATAAGTGACGGAAATACATGTTTATAACTACATGCCTACAGCATGTTTCAAACCCAAACACTCTTCCTTTCGATGCAACAACTCTACCTACTATAAAATAATTCGAGTATTAAAAGTACTATTTTGAAGAATCGTTGTTGTTTTTGTTTCGTTAATTATACGGCATTTATTGAATGCCAACAACAATTTAACAATAAAAAATATATATATGTGGTTAGAACACTCAGCTTAGCTTTTAAAAAGTGTGGACTGTCTGAAGCAATATCGGACGAGAACCGCACCCGTCAGTGGCCAAAGGCTGATTAAAATTATTAGCGAAGTAAAATATTTTACAAGTCACAACTAGGGTTGCGTTATACATGAAAACATAAAATGTACACATGGTTGTATTCTTATGATACTAACACAGAGTTGTATAGAAACAGTGTTGTGCTTTAGAGTGATATTAAACGTAACGTAAAATCAAAAGTATTGAATATAAACATAACGTAAAAGTTGATCTGCTGGATGCTGAAATCGCCTCGATGAGGTATCCTATTAGGTAGATTTTCGTGGACGTCCTCGTATTATATTGACCGTCTTTTCAGGAACCGTATTGGAACTAATAATGATGATGCATGATATGTGCCCAGGGGAAGTTGTGGATTATCCTCGTGTGCAACAGTGTAGGCAGAAGATCCTTTTCTATCTATGATTATATAAGGCCCATCACGCCGTGGTGCAAATTTGGATGTCACACCCTTAGCGGCATTACTTAAAACATGAGTGGTGACCAGTACCTTGGAGCCAATTTCCAAACCTTCTTGCTCGCGTCTTTGAGGATTAGATGCGTCCTTGTTGGAATCTTGTTGTTTCTGCTCATGCTCACGAGCGCTTTGGAATGTTTTTGTCAACGTAGCGAGATACGGAGTAATTTCTGCAATGAAATTCTCGGACTGAATGATAGCCCTAAGATCATGTTGGACGTCGTCGATTGTCCTTAGTTCACGCCCAAACGTTAGATAGGCGGCAGAGTACCCAGTACTTTGACAGCGTGTTGTGTTCATTGCAAAACGAATGGCTGGAAGCCTTTCTGCCCAAGCGCGGTGTTGGTTACCCACTAAAATTGCCAACTGCGCTTCCATGTCGCGATTCTTTCTTTCTATGGGGTTTGCTTGAGGATGATACAGGGGTGTGAACACTTGACTGATTTCAAGGCAGAACGTAACCTTTTGCATAACCGCTGATACAAATTGTACCCCATTGTCGCTGATGACTCGTCTTGGAACTCCATATCGCAAGAACACCTCGTCTATCAGCGTCCTCGCACAATTTTCAGCAGAAGCTTCCTTTAGCGCAAAGAGTTCTACCCAACGGCTGTTCACGTCCTCGACTATGTATATCCACTGCATCCCGTTGTCATCCTGTGGCAACGGCCCAAATAAATCGATATCGGTGGTTTCAAATCGCTGCTTACTTGAAGTTGTTTGATATAAACCCATCGGCTTTAGGTTTGATACTTTATATCTTTGGCAATCAATACAATTTTTAACGTGATTTTCGATATCTTTTCGAATTCCAGGCCAGTAGTAACGAGACGTTATTTTTGTTGTGGTTCGGTCGATTCCATAATGACCCGCTGTATCTTTGTTATGATAATGGTCCAATATCGATGAACGCTCGGACAAGGGAATGACCAGTTGTGCTTCTTCGCTAACATCGTCGTTATAGCAATACAATACAACTTCATTCATGGTGTAACCTCTTTTAGACCAATGGATCGCATCATCGGTTTTATTATCAAACAGTCAATAATTTTCTTTAAGTCCGGGTCAGCCAGTTGTCCTTCGCGAATCTGCTTAGCTCCTTGTCGTGGAAGATCAATTTCAAAAGAACATATGGCACAGGATTCTTGATTAACGTGTTCTGCATCACAGGGCGGCCGTGATAACATATCCGCTACGACATTGGTCTTCCCAGGCTTATAGACAATATGTATATTGTAGGGCTGTATAAGCAGCGCCCATCGTGCAAGCCTTCCCGTTGGGGATTTCAATGTCATCAACCACTTCAACGGTCGGTGGTCAGTGATGAGCTTCACCTCAGAGCCTTCGATGTATCCCCGAAATTTCTGTACAGCCCAGAAAATATCTAGAGCTTCGCGCTGTATCGTTGAATAATTTTGTTAGGCTTTTGACAACAGCCTACTCGCATTCTCTATGGGATGTTCATCTGGTCCCTCCCCCTGGATCAGAATTGCGCCTAGCGTATATCCACTAGCGTCTGTTTTTACGATAAAGGGTTGATTTTCGTCTGCTTAGAGTCGTTGTCAATAGCTGCTTCAAAGCATCAAACGCTTTCTGTTGGTCATCCAACCAAACCCACTTGGGGTTTTTCTTCGTCAATTGCGAAAGCGGTTTTGAGACATCTGCAAAGCCAGGTACAAAACGCCTGTACCATGAGCACGTCTGTAAACATGATAATAGCTCCTTCACATTTCTCGGTGGTTTGAGCAGTGTTATTGCTGCGATCTTGTCGGGATCAACCTTAATACCCTCTGGCGTTAGTATGTGTCCTAAACACTTCACAGATTGACAGGCAAAATGGCATTTCTCTGCATTAACCTTGAGACCAAAATGCTTCAATTGCTCAAAAAGCTTATTAAGTTCATCCAAGTGTTCTTCGAGCTCTTGGAACATAAAATAATATCGTCCAAATATGCGACCAAGACTATGTCAGTCAATGGTATCTTTAAGCGGTCTATTAAACGCTGGAAAGTTGCAGGCGCATTGCGTAGGCCGAACGGCATCCGCGTGATTTTATACATGCCAAATGGCGTAACAAAAGCAGTTTTATCTTGGTCTGCTTTCTCCATACCGACTTGCCAGTATCCCGATTGTAGATCCAATGTTGACATATATTTTGTTGCTTTTGCTTCATGCAACAGATCGTCAATTCGTGGTAACGGGTACCTGCACCACGGTGATTCGCAATTAACTATTACGCCAGCATTTAGCATTTTCTCGAGTTCCATATTTTAAACGGTACGGTGGCAAAGAAATTGGAGGATGTTGACCAGTGTCAATCCTATGTGTCGCGAATGTTGTTGCAGTCGTCTGCTCCTTGAAGATATCGGAGTGCTTCGACAGTAGTGTATCCAGCTTCGTCTTCTCTACTATCGTCAGCTCATGGACAGTTGGCAATTCCACGTCCAAGGAGTTGATTGGAAAACAATTCTCGTCGCAAAACTCGGCAAAATCAGTGACCTTTGCCTTAATTGGAGGTGCGCATTATGCCCTCTTAACCTACAAAATGAACACCGTTTCGGTACTTCCGTGTGTTCGACTTTTTCTTTAACAAGCGTCGTGACCTGTTTTGCTTCTGCTAGAAATAATTCTGCATCCCGGCACTGAGATTATCTCATCAAATGACAAAAACGCTTCACGGTGTACTCGCTCTCTAATTTTTACCGACAAGAGGCCGTATACCATGTTCAGTTGCACAGTTTCACTTATGGGATTTATTAGTTGCGAAAAAAGCAATCGTTTTTTGCAGATAAAGCTGTCACTAGGTTCACGCACTTGTTGTTTTTGTTCAACCATATTTAAAAAAATTTCCAATCAGGAGTAGGTGGCGAAAAGGTTGATCGCATCAGCTTAATTGCAGCGGCGAAAGTGGTCACCGTTTCTTTTACGCCAATCCACCACGTTGCAGCGTACTCCTCAAGCAGTAGTGGCATACCACGCGAATGTTGTTGTAGTCGTCTGCTCCTTGAAGATATCGGAGTGCTTCGACAGTAGTGTATCCAGCTTCGTCTTCTCTACTATCGTCAGCTCATGGACAGTTGGCAATTCCACGTCCAAGGAGTTGATTGGAAAACAATTCTCGTCGCAAAACTTCGCAAAATCAGTGACCTTTGCCTTAATTGGAGGTGCGCATTATGCCCTCTTAACCTACAAAATGAACACCGTTTCGGTACTTCCGTGTGTTCGACTTTTTCTTTAACAAGCGTCGTGACCTGTTTTGCTTCTGCTAGAAATAATTCTGCATCCCGGCACTGAGATTATCTCATCAAATGACAAAAACGCTTCACGGTGTACTCGCTCTCTAATTTTTACCGACAAGAGGCCGTATACCATGTTCAGTTGCACAGTTTCACTTATGGGATTTATTAGTTGCGAAAAAAGCAATCGTTTTTTGCAGATAAAGCTGTCACTAGGTTCACGCACTTGTTGTTTTTGTTCAACCATATTTAAAAAAATTTCCAATCAGGAGTAGGTGGCGAAAAGGTTGATCGGATCAGCTTAATTGCAGCGGCGAAAGTGGTCACCGTTTCTTTTACGCCAATCCACCACTTTGCAGCGTACTCCTCAAGCAGTAGTGGCATACCACGCAAGGCATCAGCGTCTGAAATCTTTTCAATGTCTTTATACACCGTTATGGCTCTGGTGAAAACGTGGCCATACTTGCTGTTGTTGGTGAGATAGCGCTGGAGTGGTTCGTAAGCACTAAGTTGGGAGCCAATGAAGAATAGTTGTTGTTTTTGTTTCGTAAATTATACGGCATTTATTGAATACCAACAACAATTTAACAATAAAATATATATAAATGTGGTTAGAACACTCAGCTTATCGGACGAGAACCGCACTCGTCAGTGGCCAAAGGCTGATTAAAATTATTAGCGAAGTAAAATATTTTACAAGTCACAACCAGCGTTGCCGTTTTGATACAAGTGTATCAATTTAGATACACTTTTTTTTCAAATTCGTGTTTTGATACTTAGATACTTTTTTATCATGAAAGTGCCTATTTTGATACATTTTCCATATTCTTTTTCATTCATTTCCAATTTGAATATTCAGAATTAAAATTAAACCTAATTAAAAATTTTTGTGTGCTGAAAGTTTTTATTTGGCAACTCTTGTACGAGAAACACAACCCTGATGGATATCTATAATACTATTGTTTTGGCAATACTTGCAAGTGTAAAACTATTGTGTGCATATGTATTTTTAATCGGCAGATTGGTTATTTAATGTTGGTTATTTACTATTATAACTTTTAAGAATAAAATATCGTCGCGTTGCTCTTGCCCAGAAATGGATAAGTAAGTATTTCTGTTGTAAACATTTTGTAATATTAAATAAATATGGGGTTGGCGAAAATCCTCAGACTGAACCCTCCAAGAGGGTGCCGACTGGTAATGGATACCACAGTGTTCTGTACTGGTTGGTACTTCAGTACTCTCCCGTACGGAAGGAATCCAGCTAAGGTCAGATATCACGGCTCTACGTCTTAGCTCTTTTAATAGCTCTGGCGTATTGAGGTGATTTCTGACCATGGTCGTGAGGTAAGGGGCTGGATCAAGGTGTCATGCGTTGAACCGTGCCGAGGATCAGCCTGGCTGGGGGCCCCTTTAAATAGCCCAGTCTCTAACGGTGCCCTCTGGGATCATGGCCAATCCCAGTTGTAACCTTTGGCCTTACCCCGGGTATGCGGATCTCTGCTCGGGGCGGACGACCCTCTTTCTCCGCTATTCGTGGGACCACAAAAATGTTTAAAAACAAAAACAATAATAACAAAAACAAAAAAAATAAGGAGGCCGACACTCCAACAAAGTCGGAGGGGAGAACCCCCACAGGTTACGGCGCTCGTGCGATGCAGGGCGCCTCTATCAGTCGCGCTGCGGCTGACAGGGAGAGAGCACGCAGCCTCCAGGCGATGCCGGAGTCTGGTGCTAGGAGTAATCTGGCGGTTGCGGGTGAGGGAGGGGCGACCAAGAGAGCCGAGACCGCCGGCGTAGGCGTACCCAGTAAGCGGCTCGATACTGGGGTAAACGTCGAGGCCGGTGCGCTCGCCTCGAGGAACCCCCCTCCTACGCCCACGGCGTTCAGTAAGGCCTACGATAGGCCAAAACTAGATAACGAGGCACAAACGCACTGCGCATAGGATCCTGAGGAGGTCATTCTATATGCCGGATTTACTCACCAAGGCGCTGCCTGGTGATGTGGCAGAGTTAAAGGCCGAATTAGAGTGGGCCAAGATGGTATGTCCGGACTTCGACGGCAGTCGTCCGGCAGAAGAAAAGGGGACCGAGAAACGCAACAGGCCCATGGAAGCTGGGTCAAGCGCCTCTAACCCAAAAAGGGCTAGAGTTCAAGGACCCACTTTTGCAGAGGTTGCTAAAGGCAGCATACTTCTGGGGGTCTTTGACTCGAACCCCAATGGGGAGAGGCGTTTCCGGTCTCACTGGGACTGGGTGCGGGCTGAGATGGCTACCCACTCGGTCAGCGTCTTGGCCGAATCTCCTCGTCCTATCCCCTCCTGGAAAGAAGTGGGGTGGTTCTAGGGTTCGGTTAAGGTGGTGGCCTGTGGGGATTCAAGGTCGGCTGCCATGTATAAGAGGGCAGTGAGCCTGATGGAGGCGGTCTACCCTGGTGCGACTATCAGGGCGGTGGATCTCAGCGAGATCCCATGTAGACCGAGGGTTAGGGTGTGGATACCATCCAAACCAGAGGCGCCAGAAAAGGTCCTAGAGGTGTTCAGGGCCTTTAATCCGGACCTTCCGACCACCAATTGGAGGGTCCTCAGACTGGAGTCTAGCTCCAAAGCGACGCGTCAGGCGGTCCTGATGCTGAATAAGGAGTCGGTCCCTATCCTGGAAAAGTCGAATTGGATGGTGAATTTCGGCTTCGTCCAGGTTAGGGTCCGGGTGTACTCCAACGACCTAAGGTCAGTGCAGGACCTGGAGGAGGAGCAGGGCCGATCCGATGGACGGTACGGAACAGGACGACACCGCATCGACCCTCTCATTAGGTTCTTCTCTGGGCTTCGGCAGATTATGCGAGGCGAACTCGGGGGATGAGCCGATGTCTGATGAAGACATTGGCAATGTCACGGTGGTGGAGAGGTGTAGCAACCCTGATGGTGCGGGTGCTACAGATTAATCTCCACCACAGTAAAGCAGCGGCGGCTGCGTTACTGCTCCTTTTGGGATCAAAGGGGGCAGCGGAGATAGCCCAGGCCGCAGGGTTTACACTGGTAAGTGGAGCCACAGTAGGGAAACCTAGGGCATGCATCCTATTAAAATCTAATATACATGCCTTATTTCTTGGAACGGCATGTACATTGACCTCGATGTATATGGCGCACGACAAACCAGCTCCTACGCAGGCGGTGCGCAGGGTAGTGGAGCAAGCAAAGGGGCACGTCATCCTTGGAGGCGACGCCAACGCACACAACCCGGCGTGGGGAAGTACCGGCGTGAACGAGAGAGGTGAGTCACTTTTCGACTATATACTACAGTATAACATATGTATATGTAATAGAGGCCAGGAGCCTACGTTTGTTACTAAAAGTAGAAGGGAGGTTCTGGACGTTACGCTTTGTTCGAGAGGTGCGGAAGGTATGGTCGGAAATTGGATGGTTTACGATGAGCACTCCTTCTCCGACCATCGCTATATTCGCTTCGATCTGGAAGGTGTACCGTCCACATCCCCCCCGTATAGAAATTTTAAGGATGGCTGCCAATTCTTTCTCTGTTGTTGCTTTATTATACCCAGCGTACTAGTACTAGTACAAGGGTATTATAACTTTGTTGGGATAACGGTTGGTTGTACAGGTATAAAGGAATCGAGATAGATATAGACTTCCACATATCAATATGATCAGGATCAAAAAAAAATTTGATTGAGCCATGTCCGTCCGTCCGTCCGTCCGTCTGTCCGTTAACACGATAACTTGAGCAAATAATGAGATATCTTCACCAAATTCGGCATGCGCACTTATTTGGGTTCAGAATAGATTGCTATTGAAAATGGGTAAAATCGGACCATAACCACGCCCCCTTTTTCGATATCGAAAATTTCGAAAAACGTATACAACGGGTTAATTCAATATTAGAAGCAGATACAATGATAAAATTTGCAATATGTATTGATTTAGATGTTCTAAGGCCGATTTTATCAAATTTTTTGAAAAGGGGCGTGGCACTGCCCACATATATTTGAAGAAATTTTAAAATTTTGACTCTTAATAACTTCGGAACAGTTTATGCTAGCATAACGAAGTTTTGTAGAGAACATACTATTGTTGTGTTAAATTCAGGTAGAGAAAATAAACGAAATCGCTTGGCGACCACGCCTACTTTTTCATAAAAGTTATATTGAAAGGAGGTGGAAATATTGAAAAGTCCATATCTAATTAACTGATACCGCTATAAAAATATAATTTGGTACATACATCAATTTTCATATTCTTTACATTAGTTTTGCAAAATTTTGGAAAGTGGGCGTGGCACCGCCCGCTTATGAGTCAAGCAATTTTCAAATTCGACTGCTAATAACTTCAGAACGGTGTGAGATAGGTTTACGTAACTAGGTACCAGGCATGTTATGTTTATGTAGAGTACTACCACAGAAAATAAGAAAAATCAGTGAACGACCACGCCCACTTTTTTACTAAAGTTCTCTAAACGAGAGTTAGGAAACCGGAATATGCAATATCTGTTTAACTGATAAAGATATAATGCTAAAATTTAGTACACTCATTCACCTGATGATGTTATTAGTGATGTTTAAAGGTTTTTTGGTAATATTTTGGAAAATGGGTGTGGCACCGCCCACAAGTGAATAAACAAAATATCAACATTTCACTATTAACAAGCCACTGTATCATAAAGATCTGTAATGAAAACTGATCTTCAAATAGGGACAAACAACATAATAAAATCCGTGGGCGTGCCACCACCCACTTTTTTAAAATTAGGTAAATATTGATTAATGGACACATATATCCGTATATCAAAAAATTTCACAAAATACGATAAAAGTTATAGGCATGGCACGCCTTCTTTTCCAAAGTTATATATAGGACATGGTATAACCCTTGAAAAGATCGATTGAGTACTTTTGGTTCATGTAAGCGGTTAGAGCTTTATACGCAAGGGGCGTTGCCGCGCCCACCAAATTCGCTATTGTTTAGGCTGGGATTAGATTGGTTTTTAAAATGGGCGAAATCGGATGAAAACCACGCCCCCTTTTTCTGGAAACTAACGCTGGGTATTTAATGTTCGGTTCACCCGAACTTAGACTTCCTTACTTGTTTATTTTTGCTTTTGTGAATGATCTGGACGCTTATGCAATTGGTAACTGTTTGCCATCATGTTCTTGGCTAACGACTGCTCCACAAGCATACCCACTAGCATCTGTCGTTATGCAAAATTCGGCTGTGTTCGTAAATGCAACATGACTTGCAGTATAAGCAACAGTGGCATCACTGCGAATTTGACGAGCGATGCTCTTGATAGAATTTTTGACAATTTGCAAATACGTTTGTTTGCATTTCGGAACGCGTATAAATCTCAATCTAACAAGGAAATTATACATTTTGTTTAAATTTAAGAAAAATAAGGCTATTGAAGTCAAAAAGAAAAAAACAAATCATTTATTAAAACAATAAATTTGTTTCCCGATTACATTTCCTATTCTCATTTCCGAATGAATTGGGCCATTTTTAAAGTAAGGTTTTATAAGTTTTATGAAAATTAATAATTTAACTAAATTTCAATACAAAAATTAGAATAAAACAGTTTTGCACTTACTTTTCGTCAGACATCGTTAAATCGTGATCAAAAGCAACTAAAATTTCTTTGATGCGAGTGATGAGCGACTCTTGATAGAAGTGTTGCATTTTAGAACGTTTGATTATTGCAGTGCTGCCATATTGGCATTTCTGAACGTTCTGCTTGTGATGCAATTGCAGTTTGCGCGTCTTGATGCATTTACGAACACAGCCTTCTTTATCGAAATCTGGGTATTGCAGGAGTGTTGGGCTAATTAATGCTTCCTTTAAATAGACAAATGCTTTTTGACATTCTTCTGTCCATTCGAAGGTAACATTCTTTCTGCAAAGTCTAGTTAACTTTCTTGAATGTTCTGCAAAATTCGGTACAAATCTTCTGTAATAATTACAGAAGGCTACGAATCTTTTAACTTCATCCGCTGATTTGGTGTTGGGTAATTTTGAACTGTTCCAAATTTGCTTGGGTCGGGTAATATTCCCTTGTTTGTGCATTGATACCCTAAATAAGTTACATACTTCTTGGCTGAAAAATAGGCATTTATCTGGGTGTAATTTTAAGTTGTATTTTCTGCAAGTAGAGAACACGTCTCTTAAATTTTTTTAGCATATGGTTTTCTGAACAACCTAATACAACTAAATCATCCATGTAGAGAAATGCTTGAGATGGTTTAAGGCCAGCTAATGCTAAAGTCATCATTCGTTGGAATGAGTTTGGGTCCACTTTTAATCCATATGGTAATCTTTTGAATCTATATGTGCTAATTTTTTATTTACTTGTCTGTAATCAACAACCAATCTCCATCTTTTTTCTGTTTTGCCTGGGAGTGATTTTTTAGGAACTAATAAAATTGGACAATTATATTCTGAAATTGAAGGCTCTATTATATCATCTTTGATTAGCTTATTTACTTGTTTGGTAATTTCACCTTTTTGTTTGGGGTAATCTATAATTTTTAATGTAAACTGGGTTATCATCCTTCATATATAATTTTTGTAAAATTATTAGAAGTAATTGGTTCTGATTCTAGTGCAAATATATCTATGAATTTTGTGCAAAGTAATATTCCCTTGTTTGTGCATTTATGCCCTAAATAAGTTACTTCTTGGCTGAAAAATGGGCATTTATCTGGGTGTATTTTCTGCAAGTAGAGAACACGTCTCTTAAATTTTTTTAGCATATGGTTTTCTGAACAACCTAATACAACTAAATCATCCATGTAGAGAAATGCTTGAGATGGTTTAAGGCCAGCGAATGCTAAAGTCATCATTCGTTGGAATGAGTTTGGGCCACTTTTAATCCATATGGTAATCTTTTAATCTATATGTGCCATTTTCGGCAGTGAATGAAGTAATGTCCCTAGAGTCTGGGTGTAATTCTATTTGATGGAAACCTTACATAAGGTCTAGGCATGAAAAATATGTTGCTCTTCCAAGTTGATCTAGAATGTCATCAATTCTTGGGAGTGGGAATTTGTCTGCTGCTAATTTTTTATTTACTTGTCTGTAATCAACAACCAATCTCCATCTTTTTTCTGTTTTGCCTGGGAGTGATTTTTTAGGAACTAATAAAATTGGACTATTATATTCTGAAATTGAAGGTTCTATTATATCATCTTTGATTAGCTTGTTTACTTGTTTGGTAATTTCACCTTTTTGTTTGGGGTAATCTATAATTTTTAATGTAAACTGGGTTATCATCCTTCATATATAATTTTAGTTTATAAAAATTATTAGAAGTAATTGGTTCTGTTTCTAGTGCAAATATATCTATGATTAATCGTCTAAAATTATAGTATTAATTTTATAATTTTGAATAGTTGTGTTGTTGTGTTAATAATTCTAACGAAAGTTTGCTCGTTATTTGTTATGGTATTTGCAATATAAATGCCGTCGGATAGTTGTTGGTGTGGTATGAAAATGTTTTTGTTGTTTGTATTTATTTTAATTTGTCTAATAACTTCCGACAGTTTGTTAGATTCATTGTTATTGTTTGAGGGAAATCATATGGTCTCAGGATTAGTTTGTCCTCTGTTTTTCCATAATCTTGAATACAATTGTATTTCTTTATGAAATCTAGGCCTATTATTCCATCACATGGAATTGGAAAGTTGTCTTCTACAACATGAAATTTATGATAAATTAGAAGGTCATCGCCTTTTAGATCTGCTTTGATTGTGCCTAAAGTGCTAGTTATTCCCTGACCAATGCCTTTCAAATTTTTGATTTGTTCAGTATTTATTTTTCCTTTATTATCTATTTGCTGTTTTTTGATTATGGAGATATCGGCTCTAGTATCAATTAAAAAATTTGAGTATGAATTGTTTAATGATGTCCTTGTAGATATGTAGCTGTTTAAGTTTACGCTTATTTTTCTTATTGTTAATTTTGAAGTGGAGTTTCCTGGTTTTCCGTTTCGGTACAACTGCTCCGTTACGGGTTTGTGTGTATGGTCTTTTTGTATTTCGGGATTGTGATCCTCTTTAACTGTTATTATCTATAATATATTAATAGGCTAACACTCTCCCCATAGTAATTTTCGCAACCCAACTTCATATAGTATTTATAGATAGATCCCTATAAAAGTTATATTGCCATCTTGGTATGGACTATTTCTACTGTCTCGCGAAAAAAAATTTTGAAAATTATGCTTTGTTTATTTGTTATTAAACAAAAAAGAAGCCTACAAACTTTTCAGAACTCTCCAACTATTTTGTAATCTCCAACAGCACAACATATGTATATAAAAGCTTTTACCAACAGCCAAAACTACAGTATCTAACTGTTTCGATGTACGCTAGATGGACCCGTGCACGCATGGTGTAAAGAATTTCCCCACTACCCTTCGCGACATCTACAACCCAGTAGATAAAGTCTCTGATTCACAACAGAAATGATATACATTATACAGCAGTGGTAAAGGTGCCGGCTCTAATGCGTGCGTTTACAGGTTCAAAAGCACGGGTTTGAGGCAGGTTAAGGTTTTTTTTTTTATAAATTATATTTGCCTTGAAACATATAGTAACATATGAAAACCTTTTATCATAATATTTTTTTTTTTTAAATTTATTGAAGATTGGCCAGAAAAATATTACCAATTGTCTCATTTAGAGCAAAGCTGTCCTGCAATTAGTATACATTTATACCCATTTTGGTAGAAAAAGGGTACAATTAGTGCCTTCATAGACATGCTCGAACAAATGTGACCAATTTATTCCATTATTATAAAAAAGTAGTAGTCTACTACAATAAAATATTGGAAAAGTATATTTTCTAAGCAGAAAATGTATTTTTCATACTAAGAATGAAGTTAGGTATATAGAATAAAATATTTTGATAGCAACACCAGAAGAGGAATTTTCAAAAATACAAGAGCAGGAGTTATTACCTTTCAAATGTTGTTCAAAATAATCTGTAGCCTTACTACAAGCCGAAATCTAATCACTTCAGTTGGTGCATGTTTTCATTACCTTATGAAAAATTTCAGCAGTATCTATATATTAATAGGCAAACACTCTCCCCATAGTAATTTTCGCATCCCAACTTCATATAGTATTTATAGATAGATCCCTATAAAAGTTAGGTTGCCATCTTGGTATGGACTATTTCTACTGTCTCGCGAAAAAAAATTTTGAAAATTATGCTTTGTTTATTTGTTATTAAACAAATAAGAAGCCTACAAACTTTCCGGAACTCTCCAACTATTTTGTAATCTCCAACAGCACAACATATATAAAAGCTTTTACCAAACGCCAAAACTACAATATGTAACTGTTTCGATGTACGATAGATGGACCCGTGCGTGCCTTGCGTAAAGAATTTCACCACGACCCTTAGCGACATCTGCAACCCAGTAAATAAAGTCCCTGATTCACAACAGAAATGTTATACATGATACAGCAGTGGTAAAGGTGCCGGCTCTGATGCGTGCGTTTACAGGTTCAAAAGCACGGGTTCGGGGCAGGTTAAGGTTTTTTTTTTATAAATTATATTTGCCTTGAAACATATAGTAACATATGAAAATCTTTTATCATAATATTTTTTTTTTAATTTATTGAAGATTGGCCAGAAAAATATTACCAATTGTCTCATTTAGAGCAAAGTTGTCCTGCAATTAGTATACATTTATACCCATTTTGGTATAAAAAGGATACAATTAGTGCCTTCCTAGGACATGCTAGAACAAATGTGACCAATTTATTCCATTATTATAAAAAAGTAGTAGTCTACTACAATAAAATATTGGAAAAGTATATTTTCTAAGCAGAAAATGTATTTTTCATACTAAGAATGAAGTTAGTTATATAGAATAAAATATTTTGATAGCAACACCAGAAGAGGAATTTTCAAAAATAGAAGAGAAAAAAGAAAAATGTCTAAATCCATGCAAAGAAATGTAAAGCAGGAGTTATTACCTTTCAAATGTTGTTGAAAATAATCTGTAGCCTTACTACAAGCTGAAATCTAATCACTTCAGTTGGTGCATGTTTTCATTACCTTATGAAAAATTTCAGCAGTATCTATATATTAATAGGCTAACACTCTCCCCATAGTAATTTTCGCAACCCAACTTCATATAGTATTTATAGATAGATCCCTATAAAAGTTATATTGCCATCTTGGTATGGACTATTTCTACTGTCTCGCGAAAAAAAATTTTGAAAATTATGCTTTGTTTATTTGTTATTAAACAAAAAAGAAGCCTACAAACTTTCCGGAACTCTCCAACTATTTTGTAATCTCCAACAGCACAACATATATAAAAGCTTTTACCAAAAGCCCAAACTACAATATGTAAATGTTTCGATGTACGATAGATGGACCCGTGCGCGCCTTGCGTAAAGAATTTCACCACTACCCTTAGCGACATCTGCAACCCAGTAAATAAAGTCTCTGATTCACAACAGAAATGTTATACATGATACAGCAGTGGTAAAGGTGCCTGCTCTGATGCGTGCGTTTACAGGTTCAAAAGCACGGGTTCGGGGCAGGTTAAGGTTTTTTTTTTATAAATTATATTTCCTTGAAACATATAGTAACATATGAAAACCTTTTATCATAATATTTTTTTTTTAATTTATTGAAGATTGGCCAGAAAAATATTACCAATTGTCTCATTTAGAGCAAAGTTGTCCTGCAATTAGTATACATTTATACCCATTTTGGTATAAAAAGGATACAATTAGTGCCTTCCTAGGACATGCTAGAACAAATGTGACCAATTTATTCCATTATTATAAAAAAGTAGTAGTCTACTACAATAAAATATTGGAAAAGTATATTTTCTAAGCAGAAAATGTATTTTTCATACTAAGAATGAAGATAGTTATATAGAATAAAATATTTTGATAGCAACACCAGAAGAGGAATTTTCAAAAATAGAAGAGAAAAAAGAAAAATGTCAAAATCCATGCAAAGAAATGTAAAGCAGGAGTTATTACCTTTCAAATGTTGTTGAAAATAATCTGTAGCCTTACTACAAGCTGAAATCTAATCACTTCAGTTGGTGCATGTTTTCATTACCTTATGAAAAATTTCAGCAGTATCTATATATTAATAGGCTAACACTCTCCCCATAGTAATTTTCGCAACCCAACTTCATATAGTATTTATAGATAGATCCCTATAAAAGTTATCTTGCCATCTTGGTATGGACTATTTCTACTGTCTTGCGAAAAAAAATGTTGAAAATTATGCTTGGTTTATTTGTTATTAACCAAAAAAGAAGCCTCTAGAAACGTTCCGGAACTCTCCAACTATTTTGTAATCTCCAACAGCACAACATATATAAAAGCTTTTACCAAAAGCCAAAACTACAATATGTAACTGTTTCGATGTACGATAGATGGACCCGTGCGCGCCTTGCGTAAAGAATTTCACCACTACCCTTAGCGACATCTGCAACCCAGTAAATAAAGTCTCTGATTCACAACAGAAATGTTATACATGATACAGCAGTGGTAAAGGTGCCGGCTCTGATGCGTGCGTTTACAGGTTCAAAAGCACGGGTTCGGGGCAGGTTAAGGTTTTTTTTTTATAAATTATATTTGCCTTGAAACATATAGTAACATATGAAAACCTTTTATCATAATATTTTTTTTTAAATTTATTGAAGATTGGCCAGAAAAATATTACCAATTGTCTCATTTAGAGCAAAGCTGTCCTGCAATTAGTATACATTTATACCCATTTTGGTATAAAAAGGATACAATTAGTGCCTTCATAGGACATGCTAGAACAAATGTGACCAATTTATTCCATTATTATAAAAAAGTAGTAGTCTACTACAATAAAATATTGGAAAAGTATATTTTCTAAGCAGAAAATTTATTTTTCATACTAAGAATGAAGTTAGTTATATAGAATAAAATATTTTGATAGCAACACCAGAAGAGGAATTTTCAAAAATAGAAGAGAAAAAAGAAAAATGTCAAAATCCATGCAAAGAAATGTAAAGCAGGAGTTATTACCTTTCAAATGTTGTTGAAAATAATCTGTAGCCTTACTACAAGCCGAAATCTAATCACTTCAGTTGGTGCATGTTTTCATTACCTTATGAAAAATTTCTGCAGTATCTATATATTAATAGGCTAACACTCTCCCCATAGTAATTTTCGCAACCCAACTTCATATAGTATTTATAGATAGATCCCTATAAAAGTTATATTGCCATCTTGGTATGGACTATTTCTACTGTCTCGCGAAAAAAAATTTTGAAAATTATGCTTTGTTTATTTGTTATTAAACAAAAAAGAAGCCTACAAACTTTCCGGAACTCTCCAACTATTTTGTAATCTCCAACAGCACAACATATATAAAAGCTTTTACCAAAAGCCAAAACTACAATATTTAACTGTTTCGATGTACGATAGATGGACCCGTGCGCGCCTTGCGTAAAGAATTTCACCACTACCCTTAGCGACATCTGCAACCCAGTAAATAAAGTCTCTGATTCACAACAGAAATGTTATACATGATACAGCAGTGGTAAAGGTGCCGACTCTGATGCGTGCGTTTACAGGTTCAAAAGCACGGGTTCGGGGCAGGGTAAGGTTTTTTTTTTATAAATTATATTTGCCTTGAAACATATAGTAACATATGAAAACCTTTTATCATAATTTTTTTTTTTTTAATTTATTGAAGATTGGCCAGAAAAATATTACCAATTGTCTCATTTAGAGCAAAGCTGTCCTGCAATTAGTATACATTTATACCCATTTTGGTATAAAAAGGATACAATTAGTGCCTTCATAGGACATGCTAGAACAAATGTGACCAATTTATTCCATTATTATAAAAAAGTAGTAGTCTACTACAATAAAATATTGGAAAAGTATATTTTCTAAGCAGAAAATGTATTTTTCATGCTAAGAATGAAGTTAGTTATATAGAATAAAATATTTTGATAGCAACACCAGAAGAGGAATTTTCAAAAATAGAAGAGAAAAAAGAAAAATGTCAAAATCCATGCAAAGAAATGTAAAGCAGGAGTTATTACCTTTCAAATGTTGTTGAAAATAATCTGTAGCCTTACTACAAGCCGAAATCTAATCACTTCAGTTGGTGCATGTTTTCATTACCTTATGAAAAATTTCTGCAGTATCTATATATTAATAGGCTAACACTCTCCCCATAGTAATTTTCGCATCCCAACTTCATATAGTATTTATAGATAGATCCCTATAAAAGTTATATTGCCATCTTGGTATGGACTATTTCTACTGTCTCGCGAAAAAAAATTTTGAAAATTATGCTTTGTTTATTTGTTATTAAACAAAAAAGAAGCCTACAAACTTTCCGGAACTCTCCAACTATTTTGTAATCTCCAACAGCACAACATATATAAAAGCTTTTACCAAAAGCCCAAACTACAATATGTAAATGTTTCGATGTACGATAGATGGACCCGTGCGCGCCTTGCGTAAAGAATTTCACCACTACCCTTAGCGACATCTGCAACCCAGTAAATAAAGTCTCTGATTCACAACAGAAATGTTATACATGATACAGCAGTGGTAAAGGTGCCGGCTCTGATGCGTGCGTTTACAGGTTCAAAAGCACGGGTTCGGGGCAGGTTAAGGTTTTTTTTTTATAAATTATATTTCCTTGAAACATATAGTAACATATGAAAACCTTTTATCATAATATTTTTTTTTTTAATTTATTGAAGATTGGCCAGAAAAATATTACCAATTGTCTCATTTAGAGCAAAGTTGTCCTGCAATTAGTATACATTTATACCCATTTTGGTATAAAAAGGATACAATTAGTGCCTTCCTAGGACATGCTAGAACAAATGTGACCAATTTATTCCATTATTATAAAAAAGTAGTAGTCTACTACAATAAAATATTGGAAAAGTATATTTTCTAAGCAGAAAATGTATTTTTCATACTAAGAATGAAGTTAGTTATATAGAATAAAATATTTTGATAGCAACACCAGAAGAGGAATTTTCAAAAATAGAAGAGAAAAAAGAAAAATGTCAAAATCCATGCAAAGAAATGTAAAGCAGGAGTTATTACCTTTCAAATGTTGTTGAAAATAATCTGTAGCCTTACTACAAGCCGCAATCTAATCATTTCAGTTGGTGCATGTTTTCATTACATTATAAAAAATTTCAGCAGTATCTATATATTAATAGGCTAACACTCTCCCCATAGTAATTTTCGCAACCCAACTTCATATAGTATTTATAGATAGATCCCTATAAAAGTTGTATTGCCATCTTGGTATGGACTATTTCTACTGTCTCGCGAAAAAAAATTTTGAAAATTATGCTTTGTTTATTTGTTATTAAACAAATAAGAAGCCTACAAACTTTCCGGAACTCTCCAACTATTTTGTAATCTCCAACAGCACAACATATATAAAAGCTTTTACCAAAAGCCAAAACTACAATATGTAACTGTTTCGATGTACGATAGATGGACCCGTGCGTGCCTTGCGTAAAGAATTTCACCACTACCCTTAGCGACATCTGCAACCCAGTAAATAAAGTCTCTGATTCACAACAGAAATGTTATATATGATACAGCAGTGGTAAAGGTGCCGGCTCTGATGCGTGCGTTTACAGGTTCAAAAGCACGGGTTGGGGGCAGGTTAAGGTTTTTTTTTTTATAAATTATATTTGCCTTGAAACATATAGTAACATATGAAAACCTTTTTTCATAATATTTTTTTTTTAAATTTATTGAAGATTGGCCAGAAAAATATTACCAATTGTCTCATTTAGAGCAAAGCTGTCCTGCAATTAGTATACATTTATACCCATTTTGGTATAAAAAGGATACAATTAGTGCCTTCATAGGACATGCTAGAACAAATGTGACCAATTTATTCCATTATTATAAAAAAGTAGTAGTCTACTATAATAAAATATTGGAAAAGTATATTTTCTAAGCAGAAAATGTATTTTTCATACTAAGAATGAAGTTAGTTATATAGAATAAAATATTTTGATAGCAACACCAGAAGAGGAATTTTCAAAAATAGAAGAGAAAAAAGAAAAATGTCAAAATCCATGCAAAGAAATGTAAAGCAGGAGTTATTACCTTTCAAATGTTGTTGAAAATAATCTGTAGCCTTACTACAAGCCGAAATCTAATCACTTCAGTTGGTGCATGTTTTCATTACCTAATGAAAAATTTCAGCAGTATCTATATATTAATAGGCTAACACTCTCCCCATAGTAATTTTCGCAACCCAACTTCATATAGTATTTATAGATAGATCCCTATAAAAGTTATCTTGCCATCTTGGTATGGACTATTTCTACTGTCTTGCGAAAAAAAATGTTGAAAATTATGCTTTGTTTATTTGTTATTAACCAAAAAAGAAGCCTCTAGAAACGTTCCGGAACTCTCCAACTATTTTGTAATCTCCAACAGCACAACATATATAAAAGCTTTTACCAAAAGCCAAAACTACAATATGTAACTGTTTCGATGTACGATAGATGGACCCGTGCGCGCCTTGCGTAAAGAATTTCACCACTACCCTTAGCGACATCTGCAACCCAGTAAATAAAGTCTCTGATTCACAACAGAAATGTTATACATGATACAGCAGTGGTAAAGGTGCCGGCTCTGATGCGTGCGTTTACAGGTTCAAAAGCACGGGTTCGGGGCAGGTTAAAGTTTTTTTTTAAAAATTATATTTGCCTGTAAACATATAGTAACATATGAAAACCTTTTATCATAACACTTTTTTTTTAAATTTATTGAAGATTGGCCAGAAAAATATTACCAATTGTCTCATTTAGAGCAAAGCTGTCCTGCAATTAGTATACATTTATACCCATTTTGGTATAAAAAGGGTACAATTAGTGCCTTCATAGGACATGCTCGAACAAATGTGACCAATTTATTCCATTATTATAAAAAAGTAGTAGTCTACTACAATAAAATATTGGAAAAGTATATTTTCTAAGCAGAAAATGTATTTTTCATACTAAGAATGAAGTTAGTTATATAGAATAAAATATTTTGATAGCAACACCAGAAGAGGAATTTTCAAAAATAGAAGAGAAAAAAGAAAAATGTCAAAATCCATGCAAAGAAATGTAAAGCAGGAGTTATTACCTTTCAAATGTTGTTGAAAATAATCTGTAGCCGTACTACAAGCTGAAATCTAATCATTTCAGTTGGTGCATGTTTTCATTACCTTATGAAAAATTTCAGCAGTATCTATATATTAATAGGCTAACACTCTCCCCATAGTAATTTTCGCAACCCAACTTCATATAGTATTTATAGATAGATCCCTATAAAAGTTATATTGCCATCTTGGTATGGGCTATTTCTACTGTCTCGCGAAAAAAAATTTTGAAAATTATGCTTTGTTTATTTGTTATTAAACAAAAAAGAAGCCTACAAACTTTCCGGAACTCTCCAACTATTTTGTAATCTCCAACAGCACAACATATATAAAAGCTTTTACCAAAAGCCAAAACTACAATATTTAACTGTTTCGATGTACGATAGATGGACCCGTGCGCGCCTTGCGTAAAGAATTTCACCACTACCCTTAGCGACATCTGCAACCCAGTAAATAAAGTCTCTGATTCACAACAGAAATGTTATACATGATACAGCAGTGGTAAAGGTGCCGGCTCTGATGCGTGCGTTTACAGGTTCAAAAGCACGGGTTCGGGGCAGGTTAAGGTTTTTTTTTTATAAATTATATTTGCCTTGAAACATATAGTAACATATGAAAACCTTTTATCATAATATTTTTTTTTTTAATTTATTGAAGATTGGCCAGAAAAATATTACCAATTGTCTCATTTAGAGCAAAGCTGTCCTGCAATTAGTATACATTTATACCCATTTTGGTATAAAAAGGATACAATTAGTGCCTTCATAGGACATGCTAGAACAAATGTGACCAATTTATTCCATTATTATAAAAAAGTAGTAGTCTACTACAATAAAATATTGGAAAAGTATATTTTCTAAGCAGAAAATGTATTTTTCATACTAAGAATGAAGTTAGTTATATAGAATAAAATATTTTGATAGCAACACCAGAAGAGGAATTTTCAAAAATAGAAGAGAAAAAAGAAAAATGTCAAAATCCATGCAAAGAAATGTAAAGCAGGAGTTATTACCTTTCAAATGTTGTTGAAAATAATCTGTAGCCTTACTACAAGCCGAAATCTAATCACTTCAGTTGGTGCATGTTTTCATTACCTTATGAAAAATTTCTGCAGTATCTATATATTAATAGGCTAACACTCTCCCCATAGTAATTTTCGCAACCCAACTTCATATAGTATTTATAGATAGATCCCTATAAAAGTTATATTGCCATCTTGGTATGGACTATTTCTACTGTCTCGCGAAAAAAAATTTTGAAAATTATGCTTTGTTTATTTGTTATTAAACAAAAAAGAAGCCTACAAACTTTCCGGAACTCTCCAACTATTTTGTAATCTCCAACAGCACAACATATATAAAAGCTTTTACCAAAAGCCAAAACTACAATATTTAACTGTTTCGATGTACGATAGATGGACCCGTGCGCGCCTTGCGTAAAGAATATCACCACTACCCTTAGCGACATCTGCAACCCAGTAAATAAAGTCTCTGATTCACAACAGAAATGTTATACATGATACAGCAGTGGTAAAGGTGCCGACTCTGATGCGTGCGTTTACAGGTTCAAAAGCACGGGTTCGGGGCAGGGTAAGGTTTTATTTTTATTAATTATATTTGCCTTGAAACATATAGTAACATATGAAAACCTTTTATCATAATTTTTTTTTTTTTAATTTATTGAAGATTGGCCAGAAAAATATTACCAATTGTCTCATTTAGAGCAAAGCTGTCCTGCAATTAGTATACATTTATACCCATTTTGGTATAAAAAGGATACAATTAGTGCCTTCATAGGACATGCTAGAACAAATGTGACCAATTTATTCCATTATTATAAAAAAGTAGTAGTCTACTACAATAAAATATTGGAAAAGTATATTTTCTAAGCAGAAAATGTATTTTTCATGCTAAGAATGAAGTTAGTTATATAGAATAAAATATTTTGATAGCAACACCAGAAGAGGAATTTTCAAAAATAGAAGAGAAAAAAGAAAAATGTCAAAATCCATGCAAAGAAATGTAAAGCAGGAGTTATTACCTTTCAAATGTTGTTGAAAATAATCTGTAGCCTTACTACAAGCCGAAATCTAATCACTTCAGTTGGTGCATGTTTTCATTACCTTATGAAAAATTTCTGCAGTATCTATATATTAATAGGCTAACACTCTCCCCATAGTAATTTTCGCAACCTAACTTCATACAGTATTTATAGATAGATCCCTATAAAAGTTATATTGCCATCTTGGTATGCACTATTTCTACTGTCTCGCGAAAAAAAAATTTGCGAATTATGCTTTGTTTATCTGTTATTAAACGAAAAAGAAGCCTACAAACTTTCCAAAACTCTCCAGCTATTTTGTAATCTCCAACAGCACAACATATATAAAAGCTTTAACCAAAAGCCAAAACTACAGTATTTGACTGTTTCATTGTACGCTAGATGGACCAGAGCGCGCCTTGTGCAAAAATTTCACCATTACCCTCAGCGACATCTGCGACCCAGTAGATAAAGTCTCTGATTCACAACAGAAATGATATACATGATACAGCAGTGGCGCAGGTGGAAAGGGTGCCGGCTCTGATGCGTGCGTTTACAGGTTCAAGAGCACGGGTTCGGGGCAGGTTAAGTTTTTTTTTTATAAATTAAATTAATTGATTGAAGATTGGCCAGAAAAATATTACCAATTGTCTCATTTAGAGCAAAGCTGTAAGTAGACGCTGGAAAGTATAAGTAGTTGCTGGCGTCATTTTAAATAATTTTCCTTGCTTTAAAAGAATTAAAAAAAAAAACAATTCCCTATTTTGTCTTCACCGAGAATCCCGATTCACCGAGAATCCCGAGAATCGAAGTCAGGTGTCCTGCAAGTAGTATACATTTATACCCATTTTGGTATAAAAATTGTACAAAAACATACATACATTCATATATGTACATACTTATGAAGGGGAAGCCATGCGATTATAAACGTTACCGAAAAATTGAGAAATCGTCATTCTCTCTGCCGAAAATTTCTGCGCATTTGGTTTCTTCTACTCGGTGCGTGAAACACTTGCTCAAATTTTCAAATTTTTTGCCCTCATTCCTTTTACTAACCATAGATAAATAGATTTGAGACTCTTCGTTTCGAGAGAGCGCTGTCAAAATGCAAATTTTTTATAACATTTGTCATTGGTGCCACTCCGTGAAAGTGGAGTAAAACTGAGTAATGGTATTTTCATCATATATTTTGGGAATTTTAAAGGTTTTGCTTTTAATTGGAATTTTGAAAGGGTAAATAAATTTTTCGAAACTTACATTATAAAAAATATGACAAATTAACATATCTGCAGGCATAAATAAACAAAAATATATGTACAAATGAAGTTTAAATGCATCATATAACACTGCCATGAGTTGATAATGAAATATTGAATTTATTGGTAAATATGGATTGATAGGATCAAAAGCACTATAAAAACCGTTGTTGAGTGCATGGGGGCTGGTCCTTTACTTAAAATTTCTGAAGTTCATCTAACAAAATCAATAACATAAGGCCAAGTAAAAAATGTACTTAAGGTTTTTTGTTGATAAATTTTGACTGGCTTATAGTATTGACCTTCCGCCTGCATATTATTATCAGGGACACCGAACCGCATGTTTTGATGTAGCACTCAACATTTTTCATAACTTCTACCCTTTGACCCCAAAGCTAAAGAGTTCCCGACTATTTCGGTACATTTTTTCGAAAATAAGTATTTTATTTCAAAGTTTTATTTTTAGAGGAGCTGAAGAAAATTTAAATTGGTCGAATTTCGACCACGGGCGATACTAGTTGTTATTATTGTATGATCTAGAATTATTGTTATAACTTGGTTGTGGTCTGTATCTTCTATTTTGGTAATTTCCATAGTTGTTACTACGGTAACCTCCACGGAAATTACTCCTGTACTGGCTTTGATGTTGTACATTTAAGATCGTGTTTGAGCTGCCAGTGGTTTCGGTACAACTGTTAGTAAATTTCGAAATTGCGTCGTTCATTGTTGTGAACGTTCCTGCTTGCATGATCATTTTGACCTTGTCATTAGAGCAATTTTTACACATGGCTTTAACTGCTGCCTGCGTTGAGTATCTCGTGGCTAATTCTGGGTTGAGTCCATCAGAGATATATGCTCCTTCTAATGATCTTGTGATCTTTTCTTTTTCCGCTGTGTATTGGTTGGATGGATGTTCAGTAGTTTAGCGGTCAAGACCTCTGCTGATTCACCCTTTATTGCGGTCTTTAATTTGTTTTTTATTTGTTCAATCGTGGTTTCATTACTAATAAAATTCCTTGCTGTACCCTTCAGCTTTGTTTTTATCATGGTAATGGCCAATGCCTCGTGTGTATCCTTGATTTGTTCAAGTATATCGAGTGCATCTAGGAAACTGTGTAGGTTTTCTGGTTTACCATCAAACTCTGGTAATACTGACGAAGCAGTTTTAATGAACTCAACTACCGTTTGCACCATTGTGACGTTTATATCTGGTATATCTATTGGTTGAAGGTTTGGTATATTTTATTCTTCTCTGAGCACATTCTTCCAAAAGCAAATTGAAATCTATTTGTAGGTCTTCCTCTACTGTGGTTGGTACATTGACTTCTACATTGTATCTTGCTAAAGAAGATACTAGTTTGTCCCTTACCGCAGAGAATTGGTAAGACTCTACTTGGTGTTCCTTGGTAAGTATGTTATTTACCGCTTTGATCACCTGTCCTATGCTATTTAGAGCTTATAAAATTATTTTAAAATGCTTTACTATAGTTTCTGTTTTTATATTAATATTTTTATTTATGCATTTGTAAGATTTATCAGCTTTTAATTTTTCTTCATATAAGGTATCATATATTTCTTGCCATTTATTCATATCTTAGTTTACAATTTTTGCGTTTAAGCGCGTTGTTGTACATTGTTCAATCATCTTAATTTATTTTTTATATAAGTGTTGATTAAAATTGCAATTGCGACAATTAAAAATGTAGCTAAACAAGCAAAAATTGTTAACCATTTATCAGAGATCTCTTTTTCTGTTCAATAATAGGATTGGGTTCGTATTTGACTAATCTATTTTCAGATTTTTGATCTGCTGTACTTTCTTTGCCTACTTCGTACCCTGCTATTCCTATCAGTATACCGTTGAGTGCAACTTTCCACCATGCCATTTTAAAAATTTAATAGTAAAAAAAATTGATTTAAAATTTTTCTTGTTATAAAAGTGTATTTTTAATCCATGAGGAATATTTTTCGAAATAGCTTGATTCAAATTTACTCAACTTAATGTTACTTTTTTTTTTTTTTAATTTCTTAATGTTCCTGAGACAAAATCTTCTGTATTATTATTTTTAACTCAAAAATTTGCAATCTTATTATTTTTTTTCTTTCTTTGTTTTTTAGTCCCTAGGCATATTTAAATGCCAATGGTTTAGCGGCCGTGAGGCGTGCTCAAATCATTCTAAATTACATACATACTTAAAAATAATTACTGCCCCAGTTTATAATGGTTAGGGTAGGAGCGGGAGGCTTCGACAGGTTAAGAGAAAATGTTTTTTTTAGAGGAACTGTATAAAAAAAAAGATAAATCTTTTTATAAATACTGTGGTCACATATCTTGGTGACATTTTGCAATTGTAATTAATTTTCTACTTGTTATTTTTTCTAAGTTATTATCAAAAAACTAACAGTAAAATTTATGTCGAAGCCTCCCTTTTTCAGGGAGGCTTCGACAGGCATCTGGGAGGCTTCGACATTGCGTGGGAGGCTCCGACATTTATTAAACGTAGCCTGCAAAATAAAACAGAAAGTTCGAAAAAACTCTGAACACGATTTTTAATTCATTTATTATGTTCAGACATCGAAAATATCTGTTAACAATTTCAAAGGGTTTGAAAATAACATTAAAATTAAGACAAATATTCTTATATTCGTTGAAAACAAAAATTCAAAGACAAAAAAAAAAATTGTTTCTGTCTGAGAAAAACCCTTTAAGTTTGAAATTTTTTATTTCTCTCAGAATTTTGTTTTCAATCAAAAATAATAATACAAAAAATATCTTACACATTCAAACGAATACATTGGTATAAGTAATCAGTATGGGCAGAAATAAGATTGCAGCGAACAATGCCATTCGAGACGCCTTCAAATACAACGAGGATGAAAAAAAAATCACAGTGTAACATATGCAAAATTAAATTAGCGGGTGAACACTTAACGAATTTAAATAGTGAACCCATCATCCTGAACCACTCAGACACACTGGAACCTATTAATGCCCACCATAGATAAAATGGCACGCTTGCCAGTATATGAAGATATATTTACATATTATCAAAGTATCCGCTTTAGATCACCTGAACTGTTCGAATTAGCTTTAGTGATACTTGGTGTTCCTGCTCCGCAAGTATCAGAGGAGAGATCATTTTCGTCCTTGAATTTCATTTTGGTGAAAGGAGGTACAACTTAAGCGATGAAACAGTTGAAAAATTGTTACTCGTAAAGCTTAACTCATAAGCTCTTGTTCAATTTATTATGTTCAAAAATAAAATATTTGTGTTGCTGAAAGACAAAAAAAATCTCAAAATCACTTTTTTTTGTTGATTTAGGTTTTTCTGTTTTACTTTATAAAGTTTTTTATCCGTGTAAAACAAAAAACATAATTTTGGTTAACAGTTATTTTCAATCTCTGATTATGTTTATTTCTTCAATTCAGTACCATTTTTTAAATTTTTTTTTTTTAACAAAAATAATAAAAATACACACATAAATAAAGTACACCTCTACTACTTTTAGCGTACATCTAAATTTGAAAAATCAAACTTAAAAATAAATTTGCTCTGAGCGCGTGAAGTTCCTGGTGGATGTTCAGGCGTGGGCAATATACGAACAATATCCTGCTTTGAAACCAAGTGGCTGTCTTCTACAATCGGTTCATAGAAATATTGGGTTTTACCATGACGTCTGAGGAATTTCGCAATGCACGTAGAATTTTGAACTTCCATAACAACACCAATATAGAAGAAATCTGTTTTGTCAGAGAACCTTACTAGCACAAATTTATTTTTTTCAATACGCATTTCATGTGTAATCTCCAAAGTTTGTTGCTCAATCTTGTTTTCTTGGTTCTCAACACGAACTTCGTCAGCAACATCAAAGGCTGTTTGCTCATTGTCCAGCTCCCAATCCTCACCAAAGTCAAAAGATTTATCAGAATTCACCAGACTGTAGGAACCGTTATCACTTGATGATGAGGAACTTAACTTTCGTTGCTTTTTAGCTTTTGGGATTCGTAGTGTTTTTGGTTTTTCTGTTTTTATTTTGCGTTTAATCTTTTTCGGCCTTTTAATTTTAATGTATCGAAGCCTCCCTCATGTCGAAGCCTCCCCTATAACTACTGTCGAACCCTCCCAAACGCACTTACTTTTGTTTTTTTCGCTTTAAAAACTATATCTTAGTGTTGTTTTAGAAGTCTTTAGAAGCAATAAATCATAACTTTATTGCAATATTAATGGGAATAAAGCTCTTGTTCTATATTCTATATTTCAAATTTTACACATGAATACTTACCAACAATTTTTACATCAAAACTCTTCAAAAATAAAAAATACGTCTGCACACTATTGTAGTTCAAGGAGCACTGAATAATTTTTATGACAGCATCACACTCATTTTGATTACTGTTTATTCCTGGAATGAGAGCAATGGCAGTTATAATGACGGCCAAATTTTAATGTGTCGAAGCCTCCCTCATGTCGAAGCCTCCCGCTCCTACCCTACGTATGCTGCCAGTCACTCTTCTTCCAGGAAGTATGGTGGTTTGTAATGGTTACGTTTGCTGCCAGTCTCGTCTTCCAGGAGGTATTCTATTCCACCCTTTTTATGCTTTTTGACAGTCTCGTCTTCCAGGAGGTATTCTATTCCACCCTTTTTATGCTTTTTGTGTCATGTAAGATGGAATCCTTATTTTCTTGTTGTCAATTTATTTTATATGGTTACTCTTGTTGTTGTTATTAATTTTTATATTAATGACGGCTCCTACAACTTTAGGAAATCATGTTTCGTATATTTTTGTCCAAAGTCGTGCTCATCTCGATTCTGCAAATATTGTGTAGTGCAAATATTGTGTGCTGCCAATCAATGGATCCGCAGGATTGCAATCAGGGAAACCTTTCACCAGTTGGTCTTTTTAGCGCTTTTGCTTTTCAGCAAATTTTCGCTTTTTGTTACCAAACTGGCAGGATCGCCATGTACTGTGGAAATCAATAGCTGATGTTTAGCTTGTCAATCCAATTGATTTCTTTATTGAAATGCTTTCTCTTTTATACAAAATCTTACACTAATATTTACAAATTATTTACAAACTAAAACATATACAAATAGGTACCTTACTAATACGTACAAACTAAAATGCATAATTCTAAAATATGCTAAGTCAACATATGACTGCAATAAAAATATAAATATGTCAGTCGCATTGACAAACTGACGTTCTGTTCAGTTGGTCATTGCGACTGTCTTTGACCGTCCGCACAAGTGTAACAAGATCCTCGTTATGTGCGGCATTTGCAGTCTTTGTATAAACTCCAGTTGAGTTCAATGTAACTAATTGGGTAGAATGTTGTTTGTATACATTCATATTTGTTTATACATTATTTATGTGCACATGACAATTAAAGTAAAAAGGGCGATGTGTTTATGTAATGCTACAATACTGAACAACAGTTAAATTTTGCAGAAATGACAACGTCTAGAAAATACCTTTCAAATGATACCCTTATCTTCCAAATCCATCAATAATTGGCTGATTTATTAAAGTTTTCCACAAACCTACTCCTCGAAATATGACCAACAACAGCTCATACATCTCAATATTTTGATTGCGTGGATAAAATTTTCAAACTTTTTTTTGCTTACCTTTAGTACTCCAGCTAGTTATTCATCTCAGGTGCTTTTTATTAAAAAAAATTTTTTCATACTCCTTTTATACATAAAAAAGGAAATTTTTAGGGTTTTTTTAACGCGGTTTAGCTCCAGTAAATCTTAATATTTTTTCGAAATATTTTGACCAAGGTCTTAGAAACATTGAAGTTTATAATTCCGATGGAAACAGTGTCCATTTTTTTTGTATGGAGCGTGAGGCGCCTTAATGTATGTATATAAAACAGAGGAGCCTTCACACAACCAATGTAAGCAAAGTATTCTACAAGTGTAAATCACATCCATCTAGACTTATCGGTAAATTTGCGTACGCCTCAAGAATGTAAGCGAAACTCCCACATCGGATCCATAAGCAAGATGGCAAGCAATACAGCTATTGCTACTTCAATGAAAGCACAGGCAGAAAGAATCAATTGATTGCGTGATCCTTTGCATGTAAATCTATAAAGAAGCAGTGTAGCATAAGTGGCAACATCGCCATAAAACCCATATACAGCCAATGTAGGTGTTCACCTCATCGCGACATGGAGCACAAATGTAGGATTCGTTTACGCGATAGCCTCGTTCACAGGTGCTACAATCCGACCATCTACCATTGCCATACAATCCAAATCCAAACTATGAGACTCGTTTGCATTGATTTTAGGCTGTTTGAATATATTTGATGTTGAAAGGGCATAACTCGCCTTTTCAAAGTTTACAAGTAAACAGTTTTCGTCTCTATTTAAAATCAGAATTGAATATTAATAGTCTAAAATCATCAACAAGTCACACTGATTTTGAAAAAAAAAAAAAACGAGTTACATCCTTTCCTTCCATCCTTTAATTTTCTCGACATGGGTTTTGCTTTTGTACCATGCGCGCAATGACGACATCCCCTGACAATTTGGTGTTTCATATCCCTGATCATACGTATTTGTATGGATCTATTTATTTAAGTTAGTTACGCCATATTTGATTTGCTATTTTTACTGCATAGTACCTGGGTGACCGAGACTTGCTCGGTATTTTTCGCATAATCTTACTTACCAAGAGCATAAATTTCCAAAATATCGAACACTAACCACAAAAAGTCACTTAACATACTTTGGCGACACCTGTTGTGTATTAAATATTCTGGTTGGTATACGCCCTAAAATACCTTTCATTTGATACCCACAATGCCATATGTTGCTTAATATTTAAACAAAAATCGGAAAGGTGGCAACCCTCTGAGATTCCTTAAGTGGCAACATCCAAGTAGAAAATCTAAGAGGGAAGCATACTATCCATCTACCAAATTTCATCGAAATCGGTTTAGCCTTTCCCGAGATAGTGGCCGATATCTAAAGGAATAAAGAAAATGCGTTTCGGTGGTAACCCTAGGTGTCAATCCTATTCGAAAATATTTTGGTTGGTATACGGCCTAAAATACCTTTCATTTGAAACCCATATAGCCATATATTGCTTAATATTTAAAAAAAATTGATGTAGGTGGCAACCCTGTGAACCACCCCAAGTGGCAACACCAAAGTAGAAAATCTTAAAACAAAGCATAGTACCTATGTACCAAAGTTCATTGAAATCGGTGAAGTCGATCGTGAGATAGTAGTGGATATACAAATATACAAGAATAAGTCGTTTAAAGTTATAAGATATCACATACCGACGGCGCCTCACTTATGGCCTCGACTCGTTTTGTTGTATCTGCTGCTGCTGCTTTAATGAATGAAGCTCACTCTGTATACATTCAGATTTTTTATTGATAGTAATATAGCTTGTTCATCTTCTTTGATAATATCTTTGTCCGCATAGCCCCATAGGACGTTTCACACGTTTCTCGATAATGTCGGCAGACATGGATTTTAAATCGTATGCCCAACCGATTTTGGAGAAAAGGTAAATAAAATCAGTCGTTAAGTTCAATGAATAATTTCCCCATTCGGCGGTTTTGTTATCCCATGGAAATACGTGATGATAGTTGTGCCAGCCTTCGGCGAATGCAAGCATGGATACAGATGGACATTTCGAGGGATTGATGTTTTAGTCAAAAGGACGACCGCCAAATTTATGAGCAGCCCTATTGACACACCAGGTCACATTCAATAAGAGGCACCAGTGGGACATTGTCGCTACAAACCATGAGTTGATAACTAAATGACCCATTACAGAAGTACATGGGTGCGACGGGAGGTAGGACGAAACAAAGCAAATTCATCAGTAACATGCAATTTTGCTTTATACGAGCGATGAGCCCATAGACGATGGGAGCCACCTGTATACCCAAAACTCTAGGGACACGAATTTTGATACCGATATTTTGTACTCGATGCTTTTATAACGATACTTTTCGGCATCGAGTATCTAGATCCCGGTATCGTTTCGAATTTTCGAAAAAATGTGGTACTAATAGAGCAAAAATACCGCTCTGCTGGTTGTCTACCTCTAACTTGTGAAGCGAATCGAAGGAAAATCAAAACCAAATATTAACAGTTAATTTTGTTTGGAGTATGCAGTTTTTGAAATTGCCTAGTACACAAAGGTGTTAGTCTTAAGGACGTAATACATTTTGCAATTTTTTTTTTTGATTGTTCATTTTCTTTCTTACAAAACTGCTAGAAACAGGAAAATGTAACACGGAATTTTGCATATATTTTAAAAATATAGTTTACATTTTTAGTACATATTTAATTTCGGCCTATAGGTACATATTTGACAAAATATGCCTAGTGTTTTAAGATTGTAAACTGAAACTTATTGTACATATTCATATGTATAACCTTCTTCATCTTATAATCTTCCCTTCAAAAATTTGATGACCAGGTGGTCTAATTGGACTACGATTTAAAGCGAATTCAGAGCGATCTGGTTACGGGCATGGTTACATGTTATGCTCTCTTGCCCCATGTTAAATTTCAAATGGCGTTAGACATGGAGGCTGGTCGGCCATTTCGATTTGGCTAGGGCATTGCCAACTATACACCAATAATGATGAAAAGTTGACAGATCATTTTCAGATGTTGCCACTAAATCAAAAATATTTTTAGGTGTTTTTAGAAAATAGAAAAGATGTTTTGCAACTTAGAAGAAATTTGTTGTTTTATTAACATTTTCGCCATGTGTTATAAGAATAACCTGTTTTTCGAATTTCGTTTCATTATTGTCAAGATAGCGGATATTTAACGTCAATTAAATTCATATATGTATTTAGTTTATTATAAAGTATTATAAAATTAGTATCTCAGTCGCCCCTGTTACTTGCTTAGAGCTCGCCCCATTCAGTGTCGGGTTCCAGCTTTTACTACCTTACATTGGCTGTTGGTAATTTTTTTGTTTTTTGGCAATAACTTTTCACTGAAGCAAAATATTTGTTTTCCGCTCACGGATTATTGACGCATAGGCCAAAATGCGTATTTTGATATCCCTCCGGATATTTTTGTATGTATATTAGCAGTTGCCGTTGAATGTAAAGTTTTACCAAAATTCAAAAGTGTCCACAATATCGTACTTGGTGTCTTAAAGTTAATGTACACTTCAAACGTAATCCTTAAAGGTGTACGAGTATTATGAAATAATCACGTTTTATGCATTTTTGAAAATATTCGACACATTTGCAAATAAAGTTCACAATTTTCTGTAATTTTCATGTGGTTGTTGTAAGAGTAGTAATAACGTATGTCGAAAAGTGAAATAGTCAGTTCTTAGAAGAAATACTGGGGATCGCGTAGCCAGCGTTCGACGGGCTAAGGGTTATTTTTTTGAAGCGCGGTCAATTGATTTTGGTGGTTCAATTCCGGCTCCCTCTTTTTCCTTTGCCATTAATTAGCAGTATTGCCAGCGAGAATACTTTTCCATCTACTTCTGATTTCAAGTTGACATTTGAGAAACGCGTGGAAAACATCGACAAATTTATTTATTTTATATATTTTGTGTGTTTTTGTGAATATTGTGCAGGTAAGTAATGAAACATATCAAAAACATATTTTAATAAAGTGCAGTGAACAATATGAATTGCTCTAAGAGACATTTAAAACGCCCTACAGGCGAAAAAAGAAAAATGTGTGCCCAACAATTGTCGGCAAGTGAAGTGCCGGCTGAACAGCAAATTCGCGAAATTTAAGTCCGTCCGTTCTTTTGAATTTGAGTAGTGAAAAGGTGGTTGTCGCACAAGTTTCTCCCGGATAATACGTTCATTTTGGTATAAAATCCCAATTAGAAAAGGTTCAACACCTAATATCTTCTTACGATGAAATCGTATTCGATCTAAATATTGATGGGCTGCCTCTATTTCATAGCTCGAAAACTCAGCTTTGGCCAATTTTGATGAAAATTTTAAATGTTCCTAACATATCTGTTTTCCCGCTTGGTGTTTATAAAGGCAAACAAAAACCAAAAGACGTAAATAGTTTTCTGACACACTTTATAAGTGAGTATCAATTGCTCAGCGAGAATGGTTTAGAATCGGGGGGTAAAATAATAAGCCTTAAAATGAGGGCTTTAATGTGCGATGCACCAGCTAGAGCATTTGCATGCGGCATTCCTCATCACACTTCTGCTCATGGATGTACAAAGTGTACAGCCGAAGAAAAAAAAAAAAAAACAATGTCCTAACATATCCCACTGAAGTAGGTGCGCTTATAAGTGATGAAGATTTCACTCTAAGAAATTTTTTAAATCATCACCAAATAACATTTCAGTCCGAAAAAACACCCTTTGAGAACATAAATTTGCAAATGATTACCCAGGTACCTTTAGATCCAATGCATTTGATTGATTTAGGGGTTATGAAAAAGTTTCTTTAAAAAGTTAGAATTTTAAAAACCAAAGTAGATTTTGAGATGAGGCTAACAGCGGAGAATAAAACAAACATGTCAAGTAGTTTGGAATCCATAAAAATCAATACTCCAAAAGAATTTGTTCGCCTACCCCAAAGTCTTGACGAAGTTATGCATTGGAAAGCTGCAGAGTGCAGGCAATTCTTGCTGTACACGGGTATTGGGAGTTCTTGGGAGTTTTTCAGCATATGACTTTAAAAATTATTTACAGAGTTTAAAAAGAACTGTACGAAAGCCTACTCAAATTTTGCAGCAAATTAGCAACATAAACCGATATTCTAATTTCTATCAACAGCCTAAGAAACTAGGTTTTGTAGAAATAAATTCAAAAATTAAATCGTTTACCAACCAGCATTATTTCTTCACTACGGAAACTCCAAATAATGTCTGCCTAGTTAACCCTTTCATCATATTTGTTATTGACAGTTTCGAAAAATCGGATTCCGGTTCCGAAATAATAATTATAAGAAGGTATCAAAATATTACTAGTTTTTTTGCGGAGCCCATGGACTCTATGTCAGCCCTGGGTATATGTTTGGGAGATACTATACCCAACAATGAAAAAGAAATAAATGATGTATTTGCCATACAAAGATCAACTGCTTTTTATACCCATTTTACACGGATGCACTAATTAAAGTTTTTAATGTATGTATCAACTTTCAAATGTTAAAAGATGGAAAACTCAGGAGTGGGAAAGTTGGCCAAAATTAGACCTTTGGAAGCCAAAGCAAAACAACCAGATGAGAGCAATGGGTGTCAGAAATGTAAGAGCTTAGAGGGAAGCATATCAAAAAAATTTGATAAACTCTTTGGTACGTTTTATTTGCACTTCAATGTGTACATCCTGACGTATCCTGTTAAAAACTCATCAATATTATATTAACATTTTTTCATTACATTTGATAGAAAATCAGACAATCATTCTGCAAAAACAAACAGCGCTCATTGAAAAACCAAATGCGTTCGTAGCCGAAGTTCTGGCAGAGCACTCCATATTGCTAGAGAAGCTAGCAAATAGGGAGATAACCACCGTAGCAACTACCTCTCGTTTTCCCCTAAAAACCGACGACGATATCTCAAAGTTGGAAAGAGATATCAATGAAAGCAATCGAGACTCTTACGTAAGTAATATTGTAACTTTTATGTAAACCTTATGTTGCTATAACCTAACACCCATCTCTTATTATTTGGTAGATTTCAGCAGTACATTATTTGCTGCAAGGCGAAGTCAGCAAAAATTTTGAAAAAGTGCTTTCGAGGTGTTTCTGCCTCGAATATAACATCTACGGCATGTCCGGCAAGAAATGCTTCAAGGACTTCAAAGAAGTATACACCGTTTTTAAAAGTAAGAAATCCATATTCACCTCTATTTTTTACTACGTTCACAGAGGCAATCGGGAAAAATAAATCGGACGCGGAAGCCAAAATAAGGAAGTAAGGAAGCCACAATAAGTATGAATTAAAACTCAAAAACCAATGTAACAAAAACAAATAAGTATAAATGTAAATGTTATACCACAATAAGTATGAATTAAAACTCAAAAAACAAATAAGTACAAATGTAAAAAACACAAACCATTAGATTTAAATCAAAAACAACAAATAAGTATGAATTAAAATTCAAACACAAATAAGTACAAATGTAAAAACACAAAACATTAAATTTAAATCAAAAAGAACAAATAAGTATGAATTAAAATTCAAGCACAAACAAGTACAAATGTAAAAAACACAAAACATTACATTTAAATAAAAAAAAAAACAAATAAGTATGAATTAAAACACAAAACACAATGGAAAAAAACAAAAAAGTACAGATGTAAAAAACACAAAACATTAAACACTCAAAAAACATCAACAAAAACGAAAGCAAAAACAAGAACAAAACAATATTGCAACAAGAAAATAAAATAAATTTAAAAAGAATTTATAAAGAAATTAAAAAAAGGAAAAACAAGAAAACAACAATGTAACAAAAACAACAATGTAACAAGAAATTATAATTAATTTAAAAACCAGAAAACAACAATTTAACAAGAAATAAAAATTAATTTTAAAACAAGAAAACAACAATGTAACAAAAACAACAATGTATCAAGAAATTAAAATTTATTTAAAAACCAGAAAACAACAATTTAACAACAAATAAAAATTAATTTTAAAACAAGAAAACATAGATTGTTTTAATTTTTAATAACTCTGCAAAAATTATATTCTTTTCAATTTTAATAATAAGAACAATAAAAACAAGAAAACAACAATGTAACAAAAACAACAATGTTCCAAGAAATTAAAGTAAATTTAAAAACCAGAAAACAACAATGTAACAAGAAATTAAAATGAAATTAAAAAAAGCAAAAACAAGAAGACAACAATGTAACAAAGACAATATTGCAACAAGAAATTTAAATAAACAAAAACAACAAAGCTAGACACATATACAAAAACACCAGCACAAACATCAAAAATTAAAATTTAAATAGAAGTTTATTTTATTATACTTAATACTTATACTATTAAATATATGCATGTACATATGGGCAAGTCTCAGATAAGGTCCCCCTACAACAAAAATTTAAATGGTTAAAAATAAGAGCTTTTTACTAAAATTATTTAGAAAGACTAACACAATAATATAGTCTGTAGTAATTACAGCTAGATTATGTGGTTTTTATGAAGCTGGTGACGGCATGCTGAGAGATAAGTAGAAAAATGATAAAAATACGAAAAAGCTGATGTGCAACTGATTACTTCTGGACAGTTCTTTTTGGCCTCCCGGGGCTCTTGTGCGGGAATTTGAGTACAGGCCGAACAGAAATGTTGACAACGTAGCTAAAATCTCTCGTAATGTTGAGTCAAAAAACTGAGTTCTAAGTCCGTGAATATCTTCTACCAAAATGTCAGAGGTTTAAATACCAAATTAAATGATCTGTATTTGAAATCTTTCCATTGCAGTTATAACGTTATTGCTTTTACCGAAACTTGGCTAAAACCGCATGTTTTCAATTCCGAGTTTTTTTGTAACGAATATCAAGTTTATAGACATGATCGCTTGAACAGGGTCGGAGGTGGTGTTCTAATTGCCGTTCATTCCTCCATTCCTTCAGAGGAGGTTAATGTACCTAACACGGATTCCATTGAGTTTAAATGCGTCCGCATCCAGCTAGAGAACGTGTATATGTACTTATCTGTTTGCTACATCCCTCCAGCATCTGATCTTTCAATCTACATGCAGCATGTCTCTCTGCTCAAAACTGTTAACTTATTGACTAAAGCTTCTGACTCGATGATTGTTTTAGGTGATTTCAACCTACCGCATATATCGTGGAACATATCTGATGGAAACATTATTCCAAATCCATCCAAACTGGGCTTCAATGACTTTTTGGATGGAATTTCCGATCTCTGCCTTAGTCAAATAAATGTTAACTCTAACAAGTTTGGTAAAATCTTAGATTTAATTTATGTTGATGATAAAAACAAATTTTCTGTAAATCGTTGTGATCCGTTGGCTTTACCCGAAGACGTCTACCACCCTTCTATGGAAATATTGCACGAAACCTTAAGTAATGGCCAATGTACACAATGCTGCTCAATTAGTAACTTTGATTTTAACTTCTCAAAAGCCAACTATAAGAAATTAAATAGAGAACTGTCTTACACTTTAATCAAACTGTTTTACACTTTAATCAAACTATTTACTAATTATTTGAGAAGTTTGTTCCTAAACGCAAAATAACATATGATCATCCAACGCAAGCTTGGTTTACTAAAGAGCTTATGATGTTGAAAAATAGAAAAACGCGTTCTTTCAAATTATTTAAGAAATCGGGGTTAAACAAACATTACTTGTTGTATTCTGTTCTACGTAAGAGGTACATCGACTTGCATAAAAAGTGCTATAAAGCCTATATCTCTAAAACAAAAAGAGACATTATTCGCAATCCGAAGTCATTTTATGATTTCGTAAATTCTAAACGAAAAGTAGTGGGATTTCCCTCAGCCATGAAATATAAAGACATTTTATCTAGCAATAATCAAGATATCGCAAATTTTTTTGCGCAATTTTTCACTTCTAACTATTCTGCCGTCACCAATTCTGACTTTGTAAATTATCCCTATGAGCTACATGGGAACAATTTAATTAATTGTCCAACTATATGCGCCAATGATGTTCTTGTTTATCTGAAAACCTTGAAAGAATCTTTTAAATGTGGTCCTGATAGGATTCCTACATGCTTCTTGAAGAAGTGCGCTAACAATATTTACAAACCCCTTACTAATTTGTTCAATCTGTCACTAAAGTGTGGTGTTTTTCCAACAGCATGGAAAGAGTCGTTTCTTCTACCGCTTCATAAAAGCGGAAGCAGGGCTTCTATAGAGAACTATCGTGGCATAGCGAAGCTGTCTGCCATCCCAAAAATGTTTGAAGCTATTGTTACCAATCAGCTTACGAATCCTATCTCTACCTTGATTTCTGACTGTCAACACGGGTTCTGTAAGGGAAAGTCCACCGTTACAAATTTACTTGAATTTACAAATCATGTCTCAAATGGCTTTAGAAAAAATCTGCACACCGACGTTATTTATACTGATTTCAGCAAAGCTTTCGATAAAGTGTGTCACTCGTTACTTATTCATAAACTAGACCAGTTGGGTTTCCAGCCGGGTCTCAATCGCTGGATCTCTTCTTACCTTAGGGACAGAATACAAAAAGTAGTGTTTAAAAATTGTGAATCCGATGTTATTTATGTCTCCTCTGGAGTTCCTCAAGGAAGCCATCTGGGCCCGATTCTGTTCTTGTTGTTTATAAATGATATTTCTACAGTAATAGAATTTTCGAAAATGTTAATGTATGCCGACGATGTAAAGCTTTTCTTGTCATTCGCATCACCCGAAGATAGCAATAAGCTTCAATCAGATCTAAATACACTAGTTACTTGGTGCGATTTAAATTATATGCCGCTTAATCTAAAGAAATGTAAATACATGCGTTTTTCGAGAGGAATTTCACAGCCAGCTTCCTATACAATTAACAATTACAATCTTGAGCAAATATATGTATGATTTTGTTGACCTTGGGGTTACTATGGATTACAAACTCAGTTTCAACTGCCACATTAACGTAACAGTCAATAAAGCTAGAGGCGTTCTAGCATTTGTTAAACGATGGTCTAAAGAATTTAGCGACCCTTATGTAACTAAAACTCTCTTTACTACATTAGTCAGACCGATACTTGAATACGGTTCTATTGTTTGGAACCCGCGTTACCAGGTCCACGTGGATCGCTTAGAATCAGTTCAAAAACAATTTTTACTATTTGCCTTAAGAGATCTTCACTGGGATCCCTTGTATAATCTGCCATCGTATACGAGTCGCTTAAAACTAATTAATCTTCACAGCCTTTCTAGTCGGAGAGAAATGCTTGGCATTGTCTTCATGATTAAATTACTAAATGGTTCAATCGTAAGCCCGTTTCTTTTGAGCGAAGTGAACTTCAATGTACCTTCTCGCATATCAAGACATTTTAAACCACTTATCTTGAAGCAGTGCCGGACTAATTTTGAATTAAATGAGCCTTTTCGTTGTTTGTGTCAAGATTATAATTCTCATTCTGGTACGTTCGATATCTCAGACTCACTATACAGCATAAAAAAGTCGAATAACTTTTCGTTGTCAACTAATTATTTATTAATTGTGTAATCTTTTTTACTTAGCTGATGAGGTTTTCTCTGTAGCTGAGCAGTTTTAGATCTCGACGATTAACAAACCAAAGCCTTTCAAAGACTCGGCACGAGAGAACAATCCGCGCATCATGCGGATGCGCCCCTCGCGCCGGTCGGGCGGGATATGGTGGGTAATCCGTTGGGCATTATTATTATTATTATTAAAGCAGTAATACTGGAAGCCTGAACCATAAGTTGCAAACCAAATGCTTCCAAACGAACCAATAAATACTATATTAGATGATTTTGACAGTTAATATGTTCTTGTGTTGGAATTACTTACTTATATGTAATCTTTATTACAAAAGTGGTGGAAAAATTTGTCGCGTCCGTTATGTCGCGTCCGTTACAGGACTTTCGCTTATTATCCGATGTTCTGAAAACATATTTCAGATTTCGTAAATCTTCAAAGGAAGGGTCTTCTTTGAACTTTAATCTCTCATTTTAGGAATATAAATGTTCCCCTAAACTTCGCTAAGTTTTACATACTTTCACAAGCATTAAAAAATTACTTCCATTTCTTGTCGCGTCCGAACAGCATTATATATGGATGTATATAAGTTGTTAAATGTTAATGGTCCAAAAAATTTTTATGGAATGAAGCATTGTGGTTGTGCTTTGAAAACATTATGATATCCTCTAATTCTGCTGCTTATGAATCATTTTATCCAGGGTTAAATGCGTACGAATGTCGCGTCCGTTACACAGGACTTACCCATATGTAAAAACGATTAAAATGCTTCTTTTTATATACTTGAGGGGCGTTAGTCAA
This sequence comes from Sphenella marginata, assembly GCA_951509765.1. NCBI lineage: Eukaryota > Metazoa > Arthropoda > Insecta > Diptera > Tephritidae > Sphenella > Sphenella marginata. The sequence goes on from OX608078.1 coordinate 118,958,531, forward strand.
AATTGTATGAACTGTAGTTATGGGTCCTTTGTACGGTAAGCGTAACAAATATACTCGTATAACATAGTCCAGTAGGATATGGTATTGCGTGGCCGCTATATAGTGTATACCGACGGGTGTAGCTTAAAAAGTGATCCACCGTAACCAAGCTCAACGATGGTCCTAAAGGGGTAGTCGTGTGTATGGTCCTATGTTATGCAGAGGTGGAAAAATGGTGGTCAGGTCCAATGACATCGCAATGTTAATGTAACCATATTTTTTTCATATAATTGGACCATTTCGGTTACTAGTTGTGGTTACAAGGTAGTGTGGTCCTGTACTATTACTTAACCTAGTCCTACTTTTTGCAGGGTTCTTATAAATAAAAATGAATGTGTGTCTGTGTGCCTGTGTGTCCTTTATAGGCGTCCAAAGCACTCAACCGATTTTTATGAAATTTTCACAGTATATTCTTGGGATCATGGGTTAAAGCATAGGCTATATTAATTTTTGGAAAAGTGGGCGGTGTCACGCCACCAGGCTATATAAAACTACAATTCTTCATAACTCTGAACATATTTGGTCCAAATTAATGATTGTTGGATATGTGTCCTTTGGTCAAGATTTACGTAATTTTGGAAAAGTGGGCGGTGCCACGCCCACATTTTTTGTGTTTTGTTTGTACTACAATAATGTCCAAAGTTTTTGGTGGATCTTTTTTAAACTTTCCAGATTGGTTCACAAAATTGTTGTGTACGATTCAGGCTATATCAATTTTTGGAAAAGTAGGCGTTGCCACGCCCCCAGGCCATATAAAATTTAAATTCTTCATAACTCTGAACATATTTGGTCTAAATTAATGATTTTTGGATATGTGTGTCCTTTGGTCAAGATTTATGTAATTTTGGAAAAGTGGGCGGTGCCACGCCCACATATTTTGTGTTTTGTTCGTACTTCAATAATGACCATGTGCTTATTTTCGATGACATGGGGGTGGGGGGGTATAGATGATGATTACGTCATCAGTAGTTATTTACTTTTTTACACGAATGGCTATCCTCACATTGTTTTTGCTTGAAAACGAAACGCATTTTCGGGGAATCCCGCAAATAATTTATACGTTGGGGGAATTACCGCGTTCACTAAATCGTCACATTGAAAATATCCATAAAAAAGTAAACATGAACATTGACAGGAAAGTTAGACTTGTAAGAGTCGCTGCTCGTCGTGCTAATGAACTGATGTACATTTTTCAAGAGTTAGAGCACCATGATGTTGAATGGTGTGATGAGAATGACTTAGATATTGCACAACATCGAAAACTTAGAATCATGGACTCGGGTTTCATGGACTGAAGACTGTTAATTTGAATTCAATATGTTTGCCAAAAATTTAAAATAAGTTTTTTATGCTCGTAAGATTAATCGAATCAGTTAATCTAATATATGGCTGATTCCTTGGAAACTGATATATTTGTGTTCACCGACTTTAATGTCAAAAATTTATAACAAACCGGAATTTTTTTAAATAAACTGATATACAGTCTTATTAATCTCATCGAGTAATATAAATCAAGTGCAAAATTTAATTTTTTAATAATATGGACTACTTTAAAACACACAAAAAAGAAATAAAAAAGTAACAATTTATAGTGTCCCTTTGCTGAGGTCATGTGCATTTATTGGCATTATATGCTATAAATTGTGATCAAAACAAAATTTGCATGAAGAAGCTTTAAAAGAGGATAAAGAGCGTAATAATATGCTACAATTGTTTTAAAAATAATGTGCTTGACTAGGGTCCTATAGAGGACTAAACTTTGTTCTCCAGTTTTGTAAAAAATCAAAAAATGGTGGTCACAGTCGGCGTGTTCGAATATTAATTAACATATAATATTAATTTTTTTTGACACATGTTCAGTCTAATGTCAACATTTACCTGTGCTAGAGCAGCTCCCATTTTGAAGACGGGTTGGGAAGATTTTGCGTTTAATATACTATGTGTCACACTTTCTCATGTCACAACTTTACCACAGCTTTTCTTCTAAACTAGGTGTAATTTTTCCTTGAAAATTAGAACACATATAGACCTTGGTGGCATACATCTAATTTTTAACGGAAGTCCAAAAATATTAAGCCATATTAAAATGAGAATAGATTAAACATAAAATGTCACAACCCTAAAATGTCACAACTTTTTTTATACCTAGTAGTGCTTCGCACACAAGGTATATTAACTTCATTCGCCTAACGGTAGTATGTAACGGCATAAACGAATCGAGATAGATATTGACTTATGTATATCAAAATGTTCAGGAGGAAAAGAGAAATTGATTGAGCCATGTCCGTCCGTCCGTCCGTCCGTCCGTCCGTCCGTCCGTCCGTCTGTAAACACGATAACTTGAGTAAATCTTGAGATATCTCAATGAAACTTGGTATGCAGGTTCCTTTTTACTTATCTCTGAACGCTATTGAAAATAGGCAAAATCGGTTAAAAGCCACGCCCACTTTCTATATATATAATATTTTCGAAAATACAAAAAGAGTGATTATTCAGTACATAATACACCTATAAGGATAAAATTTGCTGTGTACCTTAGCGTTAAGGCAAAAAATAAATTTCTGAAGAAATTTTTAAAAAAGGGCGTGGCACCGCCCACTTTTGATTAAGTCAAATTTGGAAATATTATTAATCATAAATCAAACACCGCTCAAGATAGCAAAATAAAATTCAGCACACATATTTCTATTAATACAGGCAATATTTCGAAAAAAAATTAGCGAAATCGGATTAGGTCCACGCCCAATTTTATACGAAAGATTTCGAAAAGGATCATAGATATATTGAATATGCTATAACTTTGCTTAAACTAGCTGTATATCATTTCTATTTCACCTCTAAAGTGTTCGTGGGCAAAGAAAGTCGAAAGCACAAAATTTTTGGAAAATGGGCGTGGCCCCGCCCCTTTATGGGGGATTATTCCACAAAACTTTCCATGCCATAACTCCGGTAAAAATTGACTTATTGAAACGATATTTAGAGAAAGTGTTCAACATATAAAGCTAACTCTTTGCTGAAAAAATAAACAAAATCGGAGAACGGACACGCCCACTTTTTGAACATAGTTCTAAAAAATTTCTTCGTAAAATTAAAATCGCGATATTTCCATAATTGTATAAGTTATATAAATAAGATTTTACACACATAATAGTCTTTTTAAACAAAACTATACTGTAAAAAAATTTTGTGGATTTTGGTGAAGTAGGCGTGGCGCCGCCCACTTTTTAGCATAAAAGCTCTGCTATTTTCAAAAGCGATTGCTTGGAATTTCAAAAATGTATTTCAATGAAATTTAGTGAGACACTTCCCAATAGTATGTAGTATACTCCTGCCAAAAATTACGCAAATCGAATAACAAACAAGGAAGATTTACGGGCAAGTAGTTAACACCCTACTGCCTTTTTTTTTATACCTAGTAGTGCTTCGCACACAAGGTATATTAACTTCATTCGCCTAACGGTAGTATGTAACGGCATAAACGAATCGAGATAGATATTGACTTATGTATATCAAAATGTTCAGGAGGAAAAGAGAAATTGATTGAGCCATGTCCGTCCGTCCGTCCGTCCGTCCGTCTGTAAACACGATAACTTGAGTAAATCTTGAGATATCTCAATGAAACTTGGTATGCAGGTTCCTTTTTACTTATCTCTGAACGCTATTGAAAATAGGCAAAATCGGTTAAAAGCCACGCCCACTTTCTATATATATAATATTTTCGAAAATACAAAAAGAGTGATTATTCAGTACATAATACACCTATAAGGATAAAATTTGGTGTGTACCTTAGCGTTAAGGCAAAAAATAAATTTCTGAAGAAATTTTTAAAAAAGGGCGTGGCACCGCCCACTTTTGATTAAGTCAAATTTGGAAATATTATTAATCATAAATCAAACACCGCTCAAGATAGCAAAATAAAATTCAGCACACATATTTCTATTAATACAGGCAATATTTCGAAAAAAAATTAGCGAAATCGGATTAGGTCCACGCCCAATTTTATACGAAAGATTTCGAAAAGATATATTGAATATGCTATAACTTTGCTTAAACTAGCTGTATATCATTTCTATTTCACCTCTAAAGTGTTCGTGGGCAAAGAAAGTCGAAAGCACAAAATTTTTGGAAAATGGGCGTGGCCCCGCCCCTTTATGGGGGATTATTCCACAAAACTTTCCATGCCATAACTCCGGTAAAAATTGACTTATTGAAACGATATTTAGAGAAAGTGTTCAACATATAAAGCTAACTCTTTGCTGAAAAAATAAACAAAATCGGAGAACGGACACGCCCACTTTTTGAACATAGTTCTAAAAAATTTCTTCGTAAAATTAAAATCGCGATATTTCCATAATTGTATAAGTTATATAAATAAGATTTTACACACATAATAACCTTTTTAAACAAAACTATACTGTAAAAAAATTTTGTGGATTTTGGTGAAGTAGGCGTGGCGCCGCCCACTTTTTAGCATAAAAGCTCTGCTATTTTCAAAAGCGATTGCTTGGAATTTCAAAAATGTATTTCAATGAAATTTAGTGAGACACTTCCCAATAGTATGTAGTATACTCCTGCCAAAAATTACGCAAATCGAATAACAAACAAGGAAGATTTACGGGCAAGTAATTAACACCCTACTGCCTTTTTTTTTATACCTAGTAGTGCTTCGCACACAAGGTATATTAACTTCATTCGCCTAACGGTAGTATGTAACGGCATAAACGAATCGAGATAGATATTGACTTATGTATATCAAAATGTTCAGGAGGAAAAGAGAAATTGATTGAGCCATGTCCGTCCGTCCGTCCGTCCGTCCGTCTGTAAACACGATAACTTGAGTAAATCTTGAGATATCTCAATGAAACTTGGTATGCAGGTTCCTTTTTACTTATCTCTGAACGCTATTGAAAATAGGCAAAATCGGTTAAAAGCCACGCCCACTTTCTATATATATAATATTTTCGAAAATACAAAAAGAGTGATTATTCAGTACATAATACACCTATAAGGATAAAATTTGGTGTGTACCTTAGCGTTAAGGCAAAAAATAAATTTCTGAAGAAATTTTTAAAAAAGGGCGTGGCACCGCCCACTTTTGATTAAGTCAAATTTGGAAATATTATTAATCATAAATCAAACACCGCTCAAGATAGCAAAATAAAATTCAGCACACATATTTCTATTAATACAGGCAATATTTCGAAAAAAAATTAGCGAAATCGGATTAGGTCCACGCCCAATTTTATACGAAAGATTTCGAAAAGGATCATAGATATATTGAATATGCTATAACTTTGCTTAAACTAGCTGTATATCATTTCTATTTCACCTCTAAAGTGTTCGTGGGCAAAGAAAGTCGAAAGCACAAAATTTTTGGAAAATGGGCGTGGCCCCGCCCCTTTATGGGGGATTATTCCACAAAACTTTCCATGCCATAACTCCGGTAAAAATTGACTTATTGAAACGATATTTAGAGAAAGTGTTCAACATATAAAGCTAACTCTTTGCTGAAAAAATAAACAAAATCGGAGAACGGACACGCCCACTTTTTGAACATAGTTCTAAAAAATTTCTTCGTAAAATTAAAATCGCGATATTTCCATAATTGTATAAGTTATATAAATAAGATTTTACACACATAATAGCCTTTTTAAACAAAACTATACTGTAAAAAAATTTTGTGGATTTTGGTGAAGTAGGCGTGGCGCCGCCCACTTTTTAGCATAAAAGCTGTGCTATTTTCAAAAGCGATTGCTTGGAATTTCAAGAATGTATTTCAATGAAATTTAGTGAGACACTTCCCAATAGTATGTAGTATACTCCTGCCAAAAATTACGCAAATCGAATAAGAAACAAGGAAGATTTACGGGCAAGTAGTTAACACCCTACTGCCTTTTTTTTTATTAATTTTTTATACCTAGTTTTATTTTCATACCTTTCATGAACATGAGGAAAGCTATTTATATTTTCTTATTTAGTGATAATTGAATTTACCACTCACAAAAGAAGTGTTTTTAATCGAAAACAATCAGTTGCCTTTATAACAACTTTTCCGTTATTAAAATAGACCTGAGTAAATTGGGATACCAAAACAGATCACTACTAGGTATTTAATGTTCGGTTACACCCGAACTTAGACTTCCTTACTAGTTTCTACTGGTTTTGATACAGGAATAACTGTTATTTAGTGTTAATACATGAATAAACTGATTTTGGAGCATATTGTTCACATATATATATAGCCCACCGTTAAAAAAACACAAAAAAATACAATAATTCTTGGTTCAATTTCCACCAAATATAGATGTGTTCTCATAAGGGGTTAATAGTTTAAATATGAAACTGAATAATTCACTTGCGTTTAAAGCAGTTTATGAAATGGTTGTAGAAAAACTATATATTTTCGATATTTAGAATGCATTTTTTCGATATTTGAATAGGTATGGGTACAGTGGGCGTTAATGGGTTAAGTTGTAGCGCAATGCGAAACAGGGGCTATTTCTTATACCCCATTTACACTGTATACACTTTCAAAAGTCATTTATCGTAACATTGACATTTCACAAAAAGCCGATGTGAAATATATCAGTTTCCAAGGAATCAACCATATGTATATCCTAACCGCCCAATTCTGTGTTCTTGATAAATTTGTCAATCTTGATAAATAATAAAGAAAAAAATATTGTTATCAAGTGTTTTTGAATTTTCGTCAAAGCCAAATTTTATTTTATTCAAATTAATTTTTAGTATTTTTTTTTGACGCAGAATTCAAAACACTTGATAAAAATATTTTTTTCCTGAATATTTATCAAGATTGACAAATTTATAATAATATGTTGTTAGTCTTGAAATTATTACATTTCTTACAGACTACCCTTCAGGGAAAATAGAGACTGTCCCTTGAATACGCTAGTTCGGTGCTACCAATTTGGTGACTGGCTCTGAACTAGTGCACAAGAAATGCAGGGGGACCCACTTTGTATATTGATGCTTACATGTTTGTATCGAATTACCATCACACGTCAAACAAACTCTTGCTAAGTAATCGATTATTTACATGCTCTAGAATCAGCTGTTGTTGCACATAACTACGCATTGTTAAAAATTTGCGAGCTTTGTGAAAAGTAAAAAATTGTTTCGAGTAAAATATTTTATTAAAATGAGTAAGCGACACATTCGACGACTCGTAAAAAAACAAAGAGATGAGTACCTGGCTAGCTTGGATGATTTCAGTGTTAGTGCAGTTGAAAGTGATAGTGTAGAATTAGTGGAAATAGAAACGCCTACAATAGACGTGGCGCCAGCAAGTGAGGATGTTTCAGGCAGTGTTAGTTTTAGCATGGATGGTGACTTGAAAACTAAATTAAAAAATTGGTACATAGAGTGCAGTGGGCTCTTATTGAAAATGTATCGCCCGGCTTTTATTGCCACATAGGTGTCAAAAAACAGTTAGAGAAATTGGCGAACAAACTAGTAGGTCATGATTCCATATACTTGGATGTGAATATTGATGGTATTCCACTTTTTCGTAGCTCACGTTCTCAGTTGTGGCCAATTTTGCTCCGGATTGTAAATTTGAAAAATGCATCTGTTTTTTGTGTAGGAGTTTACTTGGGTTCGCAAAAGCCTAATAGTGTTGAAAAGTATTTGACTGCATTTACAGAAGAAATGAAATGCATCCTTGAGAATGGAGTGGAATTGGCGGGAAAAACACTTAGAGTAAGAATTCGCTCCATTGTTTGTGATGCGCCAGCAAAAGCGTTTATATGTGGCATTCCAGGCCATACATCATCGTTCGGTTGCGAAAAATGTACCCAAGTTGGACAAAAAGTTGAAAACACTTTAGTATATAGCGTAGAAAGTGGGGAATTGATAAGCGATGCACAGTTTTCTAGTAGGACATTTGAAAACCATCATATTCCGAGATTTCGACACAAACCAACACCTCTAGAACAATTAGGTGTAAACATGATTAGTCAGGTAGCTATAGATAGTATGCATCTTATTGACTTGGGTGTGATGCGAAAATTCCTCCTGCAAATTTGGCAGGACAAAATAAATATTAAGGTACCCAAAGAGGACAGGCATACCATTTCTATACGCTTGGAGTGTCTTAAACCTTACATAACAAAGGAGTTTGTAAGAAAACCTAGAGGATTTGCAGAAATTTACCATTGGAAGGCTGTCGAGTTTCGCCAATTCCTTTTATATACTGGTATTGCTGTTTTTTAAGATATCGTGGCTTCTGACATTTATTATGAGTTCCTGCTTTTGCACTGTGCCTGTAGACTATTGTTTTGCCCAAAAAGTTATTTGGCTAACATAGACATAGCTCATTCTATGTTAACATTATTTGTACAAAATTTCCCAATTATTTTTGGTGGAACAAGCGTCACGTACAATGTTCATCACTTACTGCACTTGACAGAAAATATCAAGAAAATAGGTCTAATATCAGGATCATCCGCTTACGACTTTGAAAATTATTTGCAACTATTAAAAAAATATGTAAGAAAACCTACACAAATATTACAACAGCTATATAAAAAGATTTCAAATGAAACCTTGATCATAAAACCTCTAAGTAATGGGTTGACCAAAACAAGGCATGGACTGTATAACTATTTTCAAAACCACTGTCTTTTCTCTTCGAAATTTCCCGACAATTACTGCCTTGTTAAACCAAATATACATATACAAATTCAGCGATTCTCGTTTGAAAATGGAGGCTCCGTTATAGGAAAAAGACTTACGGGTATGGAAAGTTTTTTCGACGAGCCTGTAGACTCGGCAACTTTAGGGATATATATAGCAGATCCTAAACCTACAGAAGATGAAACAGTATTTTCTGTTAACGAAATTGAGGGCAAACTTGTATGTCTACCTCACAATGGTCGCTTACTCATTATCCCTATTTTACATGGCTTTTGCTAATATTTTTAATAATCTTGTTTAAGTTAAATAATTCGAAAAAACCCCTTTAAAAACAAAAATGTCAACAAACAGCAAAATACGCAAATTGAGTATCAAACGTCTTGTGTCTCAGGGTAAGTAAAAGCATTTACATACTATATTATATACACACATGTATATGTAGTTATTTGAATGAAATTTTTTTAACTACAGAAGCCAACCCACCGACCAATCAATGCCCACTGCTAACAACAACAACAACTACAAATAATCAATGCCAGAATTGCTCAACTTTGTTGCAAAAAATAGAAAACTTAAAAGGTATATTACACCGTCAACTATATTTTACATATCTATAGTCATCATGTTCATATGTACATATCTTTACATATATACATATCTTTATTTTATTACAGATCAAACGGATAAGTTTAAGAAATCATTGGAAACCCAAATGGAATCATCTTAAAGTATGGAAAAATAAAGGTTTTAAAAATAAATATTACAACTTTATTTTTATTTTCAGAAAATCATCGCGCACAAAATGCGGCAATAATGTCGGTGTTGGCAGAGTTAAAAGTTGACGTTCAGAAACTTATTAAGCAGGATTCATTCAATGAGCCAGTTCTTGAACTTTTTCCTCTATTGACAGATGATGGGTTGACAGCCATAGAAACCAAAATATGCCAAGAAAATAGGGAAAGTTATGTAAGCTGAAGTTATTGTTTGTATAAAAAATATACGTATATAGTATTTAAGTATTATTATGAAATTAAGACTTTGGCTACCAACGTATCACCGGTAGCCAACGTAATTAGCATTATTACTATTTTCGTTAAATATACTATTTTTATTATTAGTCTTTTTACTACCTCTTATTATGATACATCCACACTTTATATATATTTTTACAGAGTTCGACCATGAGAAAGCTCTTGCAACATGCGCCAAGAAAATATTTAAAAAACATTTTCGATGAAAAAATCATAATTTCACATAACTTGGATGGGACTCACGGCAAAAAAAGCCTTAAATCGTACACAAACTTCTACGCCGCCCTTTTAGGTATTTTAATAACAGCCACCATTTACCGTATTATAATATATTTTCCAAATAGATGCCATTTCACGTTTGCCCACATCTGGACAGCCCGAGGAGCAATTGCGAGATGCTTTTAGGCTTCACAAAAAGCGATACTTTAAAAATCTAAGCTCATCGAAAAAATAAGAGACTTATATGACTAACTCATGAAAATATGTATATTTTTTTATTTCTGCTAATCGACTAGCTAGTAATTTTTCAGATTTGAATTCGATGAAATAATGTATTTTTTTTTAATTTCACTTCAATGGTTACACATAGCAAAGAACTGCAATACCTCGATTGAAAAATTTATTAATTAAATTTTTTTCACAGAAATTTAACTAAAACGATAATAAAATAGAGACATATGTACATACGTATGTATATGTATGTAAATGACAAATTGAAATGTGTACATATGTATATTCTAAAACATATCTTATAAATAAAAATGAATGTGTGGCTGTGTGTCTGTGTGTCCTTTATAGACGTCCACGCCCACGTTTTTTGTGTTTTGTTTGTACTTCAATAATGTCCAAAGTATATGGTCGATCTCTTTTAAACATTCCAGATTGGTTACGAAAATTGTTGTGTACGATTCAGGCTATATCAATTTTTGGAAAAGTAGGCAGTGCCCCGCCCCCAGGCTATATAAAATTTAAGTTCTTCATAACTCTGAACATATTGGGTCTAAATTAAAGATTTTTGGACATGTGTGTCCTTTAGTCAAGATTTATATAGTTTGGGAAAAGTGGGCGGTGCCACGCCCACGTTTTTTGTGTTTTGTTTGTACTTCAATAATGTCCAAACTTTATGGTCGATCTCTTTTAAACATTCCAGATTGGCTCAGAAGATTTTTGTGTACGATTTAGGCTATATTAATTTTTGTTTGTACTTCAAAAATGTCCAAAGTTTATGGTCGATCTCTTTTAAACATTCCAGATTGGTTACGAAAATTGTTGTGTACGATTTAAGCCCCCAGGCTTTATAAAATTTAAATCATCATAACTTTGAATATGTTTGGTCTAAACTAATGATTTTTGGATATGTGTGTCCCTTGGTCAAGAATTATATAATTTGGGGAAAGTGGGCGGTGCGACGCCCACATTTTTTGTATTCAGTACTTTGTTTTTACTTCAATAATGTCCAAAGTTTATGGTTGATCTGTTTCAAAGTTTTCCAATACGTTAAAATCTTCGTTGGGTACGACATACATAGGCTACATTTGTAAACCTTTTGGAAATGTGGGCAGTTCCAAGATCACAAGCTAAGTAATATTTCAATTCGTTATATCTATCCCTGAATGTATTTGCTTTAGTGAGATTTTAACCTTCTTAAATCTTAATCAAAGCACTTAATTATTTTTGTTTGTTATTGCCGTTCATACATATCCAGAGTATTATAGGTAGATATAGGATATAATTAAATAAATACTAACCACACATCTGCTCAGCAGCGCATAATGGTTTTTGTCATACTCATTGAGTTCAAAAGATCCATTTTTTGAGTTGGACATCCAAAAAATTTATTTGTTTATACCAAAGAAGTTAAATCCAGAAATATTGTATACCCTAAAGCACTGCAATAAATGAAATGTTAAAAATTAATTGAAAAATATTTGAAAATGTATTTCTAGGGAAGTCACTGGTCAGGCAGAACAACGTCTGCCGGGTCTGCTAGTTTTTTATAAAATTTCATGAATATTTAATTTAATTTTTATATACATAAGTTAAATAATATTATTACAGTTCCTTTTTGCTATACTATATTAATATTGAATCTGGGATATAGTTTACACCTTATAACTGTGTTCTTGAGAAATTGTACGATCTCATAAAACCTTTTACCAATTTATAGATTAGAGGTTTAAGTACTAGCTGTAGTTAAAAATTAATGAATATAAAAAAAAAATTAATTAATATGAGTACGTTTCGATTAGAATTTATGAAACATTAATTTGAATTGCTTGTTTTGTTTATACCTATATGCACATAAGAATGTGATGATATATGTACATACATTCTATTTCGCTTATTTTTTTAATAAAAGGCATCGTTTGTAAAAAAAAATATTGTTTGTATTTTATAGAACTAGATACAAGTCTTCCATAGTTATCTACTGTGGATTTAGTTCCTAACTAGAAATTCTAGAACTAACCTACAACTGTTGACTTTGGGACAAGTCCACAACTAACCACCTTTGTAGCAGTCCAAAACTATCCACTTCTGGTCTAGCGAAGAGCCGCTTACGTTAGCACCAGATAAGAGCTAGTTCGAAAGTTATGCAGTGGGTGGTAATTGCCACTTCCTAGGACATCGCCATGTAAAAGTAGACAGTTGAAAGCATTGCTTGGGGATAGATCAGGAGCTAGTACCGTACACAGAGTGGATAGCTCGACGCTAGTTCTGTGCTAGTTCTATTCCCTGCAGGGTAGTTACAGGTAAAGATAGACTACCAACTAATTTAACAGTTCATTTAGTAGCATTTTAAATCTATTTCCACAGAAGGAGAAGTCCAAAACCGAAGAATTTGGGAACAAGTTAAACTCTTTAAGAACTCTAACAACAGGAGCATTAGCCGCATAATTGGTCTTCGCCAGCCCAATGTAAAATGTGGCACCATTCCTTAAACAAATATTTGGAATAAGAAAAAATATACGTTCAAGTAAAAAGGGCAATCAACCACCCCAGATATTACATTAAAAATGAAAGTGAGAGAAAGGAAGGTTCTCCTAGAATTTAATGTCTTGAAATCAATAAGCATACATCTAGATTCGTAAGTCGGAACACGAAGTTCAAAGTGAAGGGGGCGCAAAGCGTACTATAAAAAGACTTTCTGAACTCTTTCCAAACGACTTATATGACAGGAATAAAACGGACGCCAAATAAAAACAGCATATTCAAGTCTCGAACGCACCAGTGAGGTAAAAAGAGTTTTTAAGGTATACGGATCCGAGAAATCTGAGCTGAAACGTCTGATAAAAGCCAGCATAGCGTAAGACTTAGGTATAATATAATTAAGATGGCATTGAAACGAGAACTTCGAGTCAAAAACCACCCCAAGATCAGTGATTTTGGAAACCGTGCTGAGTTTTGAGCCCTCAATATAATAAGAAGTAGGGATAGGAGAGCGGGATTTGGAATAGGAGACATGGGAGCATTTTTTAATATTTAAGGGAAGCATATTTTTTTGGCACCAAGGGAACACGTAATAGTGCTAAAAATCTTCATGTCATCAGCATACAAGAGAAATTTTGAGAATTTAAAACAGCTAGTAATATCGTTAATGAAAATCACAAAAAGAATTGGACCTAAAATGTTTCCCTGAGGAACGCCTGAGGAAGCAATGAACGAGTACGACGACACCCCGTCAACTACAACTGAACAAGGACGATTTGAGAGATACGATTTGATCCAGCTTAGAAAACTTGAGTGGAAGCCAAAACACTGTAACTTCGATAATAAGATACTAAGATTAACTTTATCAAACGCTTTCGAAAAATCAGTGTACACGGTGTCAACTTGGGCCCGGTTACTAAAAGCTTCAATGCAGTAGTCAGAGAAAACTGCTAAATTAGAGGTAGTTGATCTCCCAGAAAATTTTATTTTTTATTATACATTCAAAAAGTTTTGAGACAGTCGAAATTTTAGAGATAGGACAATAATTTGTGGAGATTTTCCATGCATCAATGAAAACACTTTGCCTAAGAGATTTATTAAAAAGCCGCCATATTGGGTAGGCGAGAGCTGAACAATTCTTAAAAAGGTGAGACGACAAACCATCAACATCAGTCTGAGACGACAATTTGATTTGACGAATCCCAAGTTCAACATCATCCACCGAGATTTCAAGAGCCCCAAAGTTTAGCGCGGGACCACTAGCGCCCAGGCCACTGCAAAATTCACTACTATTAAAATTAGAGTCAGCCTCAAAATTCGAGCTGAAAAAATCCGATTTGCCGCAACTGATGCTGAATCAGCTTGTGTATCCTTGTAAAATACCGCAGAGGGAATACTCGAACACGATTTTTTAGACTCAACAAAACGCCAAAAAGCTTTTGGATTCAGTTTAATATCCTCTTCGACTTTTCTCATATAATTCTGCTTTAAGACTTTACTCAAAGATTTAAACACGTTCAAGTATTTTATATACATTTCTTTGTAAAAAGGAAACCTTGAATTTTTAAATTTTTTAAAAAACTTGTTTCTCAAATTCTTAAGTTTTTTCAACTCCTTCGTGAACCAAGGAATTTTGTAAACTTTCTTCTTTACCTTAGGAATGTGCTCATTACAAATACAAATTAGATTATTCTTAAAGATATCGAAACAACCGGTCGCATCAACCTCAGCAAATAGCATATCCCAATCAATAGAGTCAATTGCCGCATTAACCACATCAACATCATAATTTTTAAAACAAAACTTGGAAATTGTATCCTCAACGTAAGTATTAAACTCATAAAATATTTGGTCTAAACTAATGATTTTTGGATATGTGTGCCCCTTGGTCAACAATTATATAATTTGGGAAAAGTGGGCGGTGCCACGCCCACATTTTTTGTATTCAGTACGTTGTTTGTACTTCAATAACGTCCAAAGTTTATGGTTGATCTGTTTTAAACTTTTCCAAAACGTTAAAATCTTCGTTGGGTACGACATATGTACATAGGCTACATTTGTAAATTTTTTGGAAAAGTAGGCAGTTCCAAGACCACAAGCTTAGTAATATTTCAATTCGTTATATCCCTGAATGTATTTGCTTTAGTGACATTTTAACGTTCTTAAACCTTAATCAAAGCACTTAATTTTTATACCTTTCATGAACATGAAATGGTATTATAACTTTGGTCCGATGTTTGTAAGTGTGAGAAGAAGAAGAGATAGACCCACTATTAAGTATACCGAAATGATCAGGGCGATGAGGCGAGTTGATTTAGCCATGTCCGTCTGTCCGTCCGTCCGTCCGTCCGTTCGTCCGTTCGTCCGTATGTTTGAACGCAAACTAGTCCCTCAGTTTTAGAGATATCTCGATGAAATTTTGCAAGCAGTCGCCATTTTGCTTAGGATTAATCAGCAAGATCGGACGGATACAAGGCATAGCTCCCATAAAATCGATTGTTCCGATAAATGGGTTTTGGCCTATAGCTCTTGCAATTCAAAAGCTAGGAACGTAAAATTTTGCAAGTTTAGTACATATTGTATTTGTAACGTGTGTAGTGAAAATGACTCAGATCGGACCAACATGACATATAGCTCCCATATAATCGATAGCAGACCTGTTAAGTAATGATTAATAATCCTAATGATTACCGGTTTGATTGATTACTTTTTGGATAAGCATAGTAATGATTGATTACCCATTGTTTACGGGTTTTAATGATTGTTTTAATGATTATTCTAAAAAACAATCAAAAAACAATCATGATTTTTTATGATTTAGAAAAAAAATCAAAAAAAATCAAAAATAATCAAAAGTAATCAAAAAAAATATTTTTCATTACTCTTGATTATTTTTGATTGTTTTTGATTATTTGATTACTTTTGATTATTTCTGATTGTTTTGATTATTTTTTGTATTGTTTGATAGATGGAAATATGCATAAGCGATGCATAAAGTTCGTTTTTATACAAATTTTACAGTTTTTTTGCAGTCAAAGCAAGTAGATATATATGTAAGAAAATATAAGATAAATAAAAATACTCTGTGAAAACTGTGTCGCTGAACCATTATATCAAACTGATACGTATCATCGGTGAACACTTAACTTCGAAAATGTCGCAAGCATTCCTTTTAGACTACATAAAAATACTGTCAAAAATATTCAGCAATTAGTAATTGGAAATTTCTGAAAACAATTAAAATAATCATTAATGATTTAAAAAGCTATTCAATCAATTGATTACTCAATTCTAATGGGAATTTAACAGGTCTGATCGATAGTTTCGATAAATGGGTTTTGGGCTATCAATTTTGCAGTTAAAGAGCTAGGAACGGTTAACTTTGCACGTTTGCTACATATTATATATGTAACATATGTAGGCAAAATCAGCCAGATCGGACCAACATAATGTATAGCTCCCATAACGTATAGCTCCCATACAATCGATTGTTACGATAAGTGTGCTTTGACATTCATGAAAGGTATAAAGCCTTCGGCACAGCCGAAGACAGCCTTTTCCTTACTTGTTTTTGTTTGTTATTGCCGTTTATTTAGGGTGTTTTTTTACAGGTTTGTTTTTCGAATAGAGATAAAACTGGCATTTTGTGGTCAAATCTGGCAACTCTAATGTCATTTATGTTCAGTTTGGTTTGCCATTTCATCATGAACAGGTTGACAAAAGAACAACGCTTGCAAATCGTGCAAATTTATTTCGAAAATAATGGTTCAAATTTTTTTTTCAAATGGCAAAGTTTTGTTCAGTGATGAGGCTCATTTTTGGTTGAATGGCTACGTCAACAAGCAAAATTGCGCATTTGGAGTGAAGAGAATCCACATGAGACCCTTGAAACGCCATTACATCCACAAAAACTGACTGTTTGGTGTGCTCTATGGGCTGGTGGAGTCATTGGGCCATACTTCTTCCGCAATAATGCTGGAGAGGCAGCTACCGTTAATGTAGACCGGTATAGAGCCATGATAACCGACTATTTTGTTCCCGAATTGGATGGCATGAATGTGGATGAGTTGTAGTTCCAACAAGACGGCGCTACATGCCACACAGCGCACGTCACAATCGATTTATTGAAGGAAACATTCGATGGGCGCATAATTTCGCGGAATGGACCTGTCAATTGGCCACCAAGGTCGTGTGATTTGACACCATTGGATTATTTTCTTTGGGGATATGTAGAGTATTATAGGATTCCCATAAAATCATAATAGTGACGTTAAGTGGTAGGTATAGGATATAATTAATTAAATACTAACTATACATCTGCTCAGCAGCGCATAATGGTTTTTTTCATACCAATTGAGTTCAAAAGATCCGTTTTTTGAGTTGGGCATCCAAAAAATGTATTTGTTTATACCAAAGACGTTAAAACCGCAAACATTGTATATCCTAAAGCACTGCAATAAATGGAATGTTAAAAATTAATAGAAAAATATTTGAAAATGTATTTCTAGTAGGAGTGGGATTTTTTTCGAATAATACTCGAATAAACACTATTCGAATAAACGAATAAAAATATTCGTTGCAAAAAATTCGAATAGTATTTATTCGAATTTTTTATTCGTTTATTCGAATATTATTATTCGTTTATTCGAATATTATTATTCGTTATAGTACTCTTCGAATATTTTTGTTAATAGATTTTTAAAACGATATTCGTTGTTTTCTTTGCTTGTACCTATGAGCGCGCATTTATGTTTTTTTTTTGGAAGCCATACAACCCCAAACCATCACTCCTCCGCCACCGTGTTTTATTGTTTTGATTGTATTTATTGGGTTGTATGCTTCTCCGGGCTTTCTCCACGCTCTGACTCGACCATCTGACCCAAAAATGTTGTATTTTGATTCGTCAGAGAATATTACGCTTCGCCAAAACTCAGCAGTTGCATTTTTGTATTTAAGGGCAAAGGTCAAGCGCTTTTTTCGATTTTTTTCGTTCACTAATGGCTTTCGACGTGGTGTACGAGAATTAAACCCAGCATCTTTTATAGCCCTGCGCACAGTTTCGGGATGCACTCTTTTTTTATTATATTCGTGAAGGTCTGAACTTATTTTTGGTGCACTTATAAACGGATCCGCGGCAACCAGTCGCTTGATTTTAAGCCGATCATTATCGGTGAGTATTTTTGGTCGTCCTGATTTAGGCTTATTTTCCACGCGCCTTCATATTTAAAGCGTCCGATAACATATTGTATTGTAGATCGGCTACGCGAAGTTATCTCAGCAATTTCGGCATAAGTTTTACCTTGCTTCCCGTGCAAGTTTATTATTAGTTCGCGTGCATTAATCGACAAATATTTTCCCGGCCTTTTTTTTTTTTCGATCGAACTTTTTCACGCAACCTAAAAATTTGACGTTTAAAATGTGTCACTTAGTATGTATTTCAGTCACCTACTGTGTTTTATTTTGGAAAAAAATTACTCAAAGTTGGCAAAAAGGTAAGGAAAGTGCAAAAGTACGAAGACTTTTGTGGAGGTTGTTTTGGGACTTTTTTCGAATTTTGGTGTCCATCTTATGAAGTGCCTAAAGGAAACTTGGTATTTCTTCACAGTCTATAGCTAAAACCCCATTGAACGAACCCTAGATCAAACTTTTTTAAAATTTCTGCTCCGTTATTTTGTTTTCAACATTCGAAAGTTTTATTGGGTGCTGTACGAAGACTTTTGTGATACACTGTATATAAACAAACGCATATACATAATTTTTTTTTGGCCTTTTATGTGGTACCTTGTATAGTTATGAAATAAAACATATTTGTTATAATTCCAAAAGGAGCCCCTGAATTTCATGTACAAACTTAAAATGTTTAAGGTTGTACGAGTTTCGCTTGGAGCTACGTAACTTTAAGATCTTTGCGCGTTTGAAAATGGCCATTACTCTGCAATCACACTCACTTCAACACGCTTAAACTAGCCGTGTTAAGGTCAACGCCTACGAAACTCACACACTTGGACACTACATCATTCAGAGCTTCATGGAGTTTTTTTTTCTGGTACGTCATGCTGATACATGCCAACCCCAATGTGGCGTGGTAATAGAGAAACTAAAAATACAGAAGAAAATTGAAAATTCATTGTAAAAATAAAACACATTTTTAATATAACTTACCTGTGCAACTTTACTACATGAGAAAATAGAAGCACCCTGCTCCGACAGAATACCATAGTCAAAGAGATTAGAAAGGAAATGCTCCGTTTCGCGGCATGCGGTACCATTGCCTAAGGCGATTATTTTGCCGCTTTCCAATTTATATATAAGTTAACACACTGCGGCACCCAACATGTTGCATCCCCACACTATACCAATACACGTGCCGCCATGTCAGCATAATTGCAGTTAGCTACAACCTAACACCCTAACTCAAGGCCAGTCGCTTCCCACCGTATTTACCTGTGGGCTCATGCAATAGGAACCCAGCCAGACATAGCATCAGCAAAATATGTTTCACACGATTGTGAAATACCTGCACATGACATCGGTGCATGCTAACCGTGGGAAGCGGGATTCTAAGCCGGCGCACCAAAACTCTGCGCTTGAAGACAGCAGCGCTAAACATTATAAATGGGAGCAGCGCAGAATTTAGGGGCAGTTGCGTGTGGACTACTAACCTTATTAGTAATCGTACTTTAAGTCTTGGAAAGAATTAATTCATTAAACTTGTAAAACTCTAATCTCTTGTGTTTCATTTCCAGGGCAAGTTGGCCCTTTAATTTTTTAGTATACTAGGACCTTCAGTGCTTAACTGGCGCCCGAGCAGGGACCAGTAGTGAAGTGAAAAAGTATTAAGAAGAGTGAAGTGAAAAATAGCCTTAAGGGCAGAATTCTAAAAAGCAACTAGGTTGCTAGTAGTGGAAAAATTATTAAAAATATAAAGAAAGCAACAAGGTTGCTAGAAGTGAAAAAGAAATAAGAAAAGCAACAAGGTTGCTAAAAGTAAAAGGGAAAAATAAAAAGCAAGAAGCTTGCAAAAAGTGAAAGGAAAACCAACAAGGTTGCTAAAAGTGAAACCTTAAAGGAAAAATAAAAAGCAACAAGGTTGCTGGTGGTGGACAAATAGCCCCGAAAGTCAAAGATAGAGAACAGTAAATGATCGTGTGTATCCTGTGAGTATCATAACTATTTTTTTCTTTTTACCTACAGATGCTGACTAGGTCAAACATGGATTCACTACAATCTACGGTGACAAACCTCTCTCTCCTAGAGCGTTAGGTCACGACTCACCGTAGGTGAGGCATCTAATACTCCGACACAGGAAGTAGAAATAGTACCACGCAGCCCAGCGACAGAGGCTGACTTGAAGGACATCTCGCGTCTTCCAGACTCTGTTAAGGAGCTTCGACCATTTGACGGCAACCCAGTGCAGTATGTATCCTGGATACATTCTGTGGAAAGCATACTGGCTGATTTCAAAGTGGTTAGGGATAAGCCGATATACCGTGCAATCCTTCAGCACATACGGCAAAAGGTGCGAGGTGCAGCCGATGCTGCCCTAATTTCTTACAATATTTTCGAATCCAACTGGAGCGCCATAAAGGAGTGTCTATCTCTCCACTATGCTGATAAACGCGATATTCATACATTGGAGTATCAACTCCACCAACTTTCCCAAAAGGATTCACGGCAGCGTAGACACTTATCGGAACCGTGCCCTGGATGTATTCATCCGTGGGTTGAACGGTGAACTGAGCAAAATGCTCCCGATTCAACGCCCCAAGACTTTGCCAGAGGCTTACTCAGCATGCCTTGAGATTCAAAATACCAACTTTCGCAATTTTACATTTCACACGGCACGACCCAATAATCGTGTCGTGATACCAACCAATTCAATTCCAGATCGTATGCATGGCTTTAGTGGTAGCAAGGCACCTCCAATTCCACCGAAACCAACATGGCGTCCTGAGGAACGCAGGTTCCAATCTGATGGACGAAGTCACCAGTTCGCTCCAAAACGGGATGCGCCCTCAACGTCACAACCGACTGTCGAAAAAATGGACGTAGATCAATCAGTACGTTCACGCAAGGTAAATTACATGAATCGCCCGAATCCATTCAAGCAGGGTGCAAATTCCGAAAATCTTCCGAGCAAACAACAAAAGCTCTTCAATTTAGAGACAACCGCGGATAACGAAAATATGACCAATTATGTGGAAGCCGCTGAAGAGGAAAATTTTCTGGACGACGGCCATCTAGCGTACCATACATAGAGTACGTTCTTCCTGGCGGCCGCAAACTAGATTTCCTTGTTGACACGGTTGCCAACAAAAACTTTATCAAACAAGCGGTAGCCAAACAAAGCATCGCAGTCGACAACCCCTTTTCTGTAAAATCGGCTGGCGGAAATATACCAGTAAATGAAAAAATTTATTTAAAAATATTTAAAGATGTAGGTGTTAGCTCGGATATAACTTTCTTTGTGCTCCCGGGGTTAACATCCTTTGATGGAATCATAGGGGATGACACACTTAGGGATATAGGCGTGATAGTCGATAGACAATCGAATACCTTAACGGTGAACAAATTCAAAATCCCCTTAAAAGCTCGTGTGTTCACACAAGTTAATTATACGTTGTCCAAGGATCTTCCTCTTGAAACAGAAGAGAAAGTAAATAAACTCGTTGATAAATTTAGTGATCTGTCTTTACCCCTAAATGGTAAAAAATTTACAGATACCTGCGTACGCGCAGAAATCAAAACATCAACTTCCGAGCCAATCTATAGCAAAAGCTATCCACATCCTTCTTGTATGAGAGAGGAGGTCGACCATCAGGTAAATAAATTGTTGGATGAGGGGATTCCTCACCCCACTCGTTCTCAACTACATTAGATCCCTTGGGATTGAAATCTATCAAACGCCCACTCAACGGAGTGAAGCCAATGGTCAAGTAGAGAGGTTGCACTCAACCCTAATAGAAATTTATCGGTGTATTTCTAAAGACTTCGCTAGGATGACCCCTAAAGAAAAGATAGCGATAGTTGTTGACAGGTACAACAATACCGTCCATTCCACAACAAAAAGGAAGCCAATAGATCTATTCTTCAACAGAACAGCTAGGGTTAACTATCAAGGCTTGAGGGACTTTAGGGATAGAACTCATGAGAACATTAAGGCACTGTTGTTACATGAGCAGGAAACTAGAAATGCGAGGATCAATTCCAAACGCTCGCCACCACGCAATTTTAATAGTGGCGATGAGTTATTCGTCGCCAACAAACAAATAAAAAGTAAGCAAAAGGCTCTTTACAAAAAAAAAAGCCGTCGCTGAAGATAGAAATGTAACAGTTGTTACTCAAAGTGGAAAAAAGTTCCACAAAACTGATGTAAAAAATGTGTAGATAACATTGGTCAAAAGGTTAGTCATAAGCTTAGGATCATTAGAATCCGGGGGTCCGGCAAGTGTTTCTGCACTTGTAGTCGTTGAAGTTATAGTGGTTCAATTCCACTTTTCTCACTGGTGTGGGATGACTGATTCGAAGGGGTTCAATTCCTCCAACATTATCTTCTGCTTACTTGCGTGAAGCCATCCGTGCCATGAGTAGGTCGTTTGCAATTATAAACGCTTACGACTAAAAGGGATCAACGCGGACCTTCCAGAGTCAAGTCAATACCTATATTCCAATGCAAAAATACAAAACACATACAACTGCAGGAAAATGCAGTAAATAAAATGAAAATTGCCACAAATATGCGTAAAAACGCAAAAACAATATAGGCAAAATGCAAGTCTGCGCAAAAGCGCCAAAAGCCAAATATAAGTTGCAAAAACGCAACACAAAGATGCGCAAAAAGCGCAAAAAAAAAAAACAAAAAACAAAGAGGGGAAGGGTTACTCCCAAAAACGAAATTTTGCATGAAACTATTAGTGAACTAACAACTCTGCTAATTTTTAGTTTAGCTAATACGCATCGAACTAATGGCATGCAACTAATATAACTTAACCACTTCACTACTGGGTTCCCAAACCTATTAGAAACTAAAACATTTTGAGCTTAACATTTTCAACTAACATTTTTAACTTAACATTGTAAACCTAACATTTTTAACTTAACAAACCCACCGGCTTTTACTAACTTACATTCCCCACGCAACTCAAAATTAATATAGGCCTTTAGAATAAAAAATAACCAATAAGTTAGCATATTCTTAAAGTGAACATTAAGAAAATAAAATGTCAATAAGTCGTGAACTTTATAGAATAGACATTAAGACGATAAAATTTCAATAAATCATTAACTTTATAGAATAACCTTTAAGAAAACGAAAATAAGTTAATTTAAAATTGACTAGCACCATAAGAATAGATAGTAATCTTATAAATAACAAGTAAGGAAGTCTAAGTTCGGGTGAACCGAACATTAAATACCCAGCGTTAGTTTCCAGAAAAAGGGGGCGTGGTTTTCATCCGATTTCGCCCATTTTAAAAACCAATCTAATCCCAGCCTAAACAATAGCGAATTTGGTGGGCGCGGCAACGCCCCTTGCGTATAAAGCTCTAACCGCTTACATGAACCAAAAGTACTCAATCGATCTTTTCAAGGGTTATACCATGTCCTATATATAACTTTGGAAAAGAAGGCGTGCCATGCCTATAACTTTTATCGTATTTTGTGAAATTTTTTGATATACGGATATATGTGTCCATTAATCAATATTTACCTAATTTTAAAAAAGTGGGTGGTGGCACGCCCACGGATTTTATTATGTTGTTTGTCCCTATTTGAAGATCAGTTTTCATTACAGATCTTTATGATACAGTGGCTTGTTAATAGTGAAATGTTGATATTTTGTTTATTCACTTGTGGGCGGTGCCACACCCATTTTCCAAAATATTACCAAAAAACCTTTAAACATCACTAATAACATCATCAGGTGAATGAGTGTACTAAATTTTAGCATTATATCTTTATCAGTTAAACAGATATTGCATATTCCGGTTTCCTAACTCTCGTTTAGAGAACTTTAGTAAAAAAGTGGGCGTGGTCGTTCACTAATTTTTCTTATTTTCTGTGGTAGTACTCTACATAAACATAACATGCCTGGTACCTAGTTACGTAAACCTATCTCACACCGTTCTGAAGTTATTAGCAGTCGAATTTGAAAATTGCTTGACTCATAAGCGGGCGGTGCCACGCCCACTTTCCAAAATTTTGCAAAACTAATGTAAAGAATATGAAAATTGATGTATGTACCAAATTATATTTTTATAGCGGTATCAGTTAATTAGATATGGACTTTTCAATATTTCCACCTCCTTTCAATATAACTTTTATGAAAAAGTAGGCGTGGTCGCCAAGCGATTTCGTTTATTTTCTCTACCTGAATTTAACACAACAATAGTATGTTCTCTACAAAACTTCGTTATGCTAGCATAAACTGTTCCGAAGTTATTAAGAGTCAAAATTTTAAAATTTCTTCAAATATATGTGGGCACTGCCACGCCCCTTTTCAAAAAATTTGATAAAATCGGCCTTAGAACATCTAAATCAATACATATTGCAAATTTTATCATTGTATCTGCTTCTAATATTGAATTAACCCGTTGTATACGGTTTTCGAAATTTTCGATATCGAAAAAGGGGGCGTGGTTATGGTCCGATTTTACCCATTTTCAATAGCAATCTATTCTGAACCCAAATAAGTGCGCATGCCGAATTTGGTGAAGATATCTCATTATTTGCTCAAGTTATCGTGTTAACGGACAGACGGACGGACGGACGGACGGACGGACGGACGGACGGACGGACGGACGGACGGACGGACAGACGGACGGACATGGCTCAATCAAATTTTTTTTTGATCCTGATCATATTGATATGTGGAAGTCTATATCTATCTCGATTCCTTTATACCTGTACAACCAACCGTTATCCCAACAAAGTTATAATACCCTTGTACTAGTACTAGTACGCTGGGTATAAAAATGAATGTGTGTCTGTGTGTCTGTGTGTCCTTTATGGGCGTCCAAAGTACTCAACCGATTTTTATGAAATTTTCACAGTATATTCTTGGGATCATGGGTTAAAGCATAGGCTATATTAATTTTTGGAAAAGTGGGTGGTGCCACGCCCCCAGGCTATATAAAACTACAACTCTTCATAACTCTGAACATATTTGGTCTAAATTAATGATTTTTGGATATGTGTGTCCTTTGGTCAAGATTTATGTAATTTTGGAAAAGTGGGCGGTGCCACGCCCACATTTTTTGTGTTTTGTTTGTACTTCAATAATGTCCAAAGTTTATGGTCGATCTCTTTTAAACTTTCAAGATTGGTTCAGAAGATTGTTGTGCACGATTTAGGCTATATCAAGATGTATATAGTTTTGAAAAGTGGGCGGTGCCACGCCCACATTTTTGTGTTTTGTTTGTACTTCAATAATGTCCAAAGTTTATGGTCGATCTCTTTTAAACTTTCAAGATTGATTCAGGAGATTGTTGTGTACGATTCAGGCTATATCAATTTTTGGAAAAGTAGGCGGTGCCACGCTCCCAGGCTATATAAAATTTAAATTCTTCATAACTCTGAACATATTGGGTCTAAATTAAAGATTTTTGGATATGTGTATCCTTTAGTCAAGATGTATATAATTTTGGAAAAGTGGGCGGTGCCACGCCCACATGTTTTGTGTTTTGTTTGTACTTCAATAAGTTCAAAGTTTATGGTCGATCTTCTCTAAATTTCCAGATTGGTTCAGAAGATTGTTGTGCCACGCCCCCAGGCTATATAAAATTTAAATCCTTATAACTTTGAATATTTTTGGTCTAAACTAATGATTTTTGGATATGTGTGTCCCTTGGTCAAGAATTATACAATTTGGGAAATGTGGGCGTGGCACCTGTTGATCTGTTTTAAACTTTTCCAATACGTTAAAATCTTCGTTGGGTACGACATATGTACATAGGCTACATTTGTAAATTCTTTGTATTTGCTTTAGTGACATTTTAACGTTCTTAAATCTTAATCAACGCACTTAATTTTTTTTGTTTGTTATTGCCGTTCATACATATCCAGAGTATTATAGGTAGATATTGGATATAATTAAATAAGTACTAACTATACATCTGCTCAGCAGCGCATAATGGTTTTTGTCATACCCATTGAGTTCAAAAGATCCGTTTTTTGAGTTGGACATCCAAAAAATTTATTTGTTTATACCAAAGACTTTAAAGCCACAAACATTGTATATCCTAAAGCACTGCAATAAATGGAATGTTAAAAGTTAAAGAAAAATATTTGAAAATGTATTTCTAGGGAAGTCACTGGTCAGGCAGAACAACGTCTGCCGGGTCTGCTAGTAATAAAATAAAAATTTTTGGATAAGCACACAATTTACTAACACTACTATAATTCATAGCATCTGCCTCTGCGCAACCGCGCACCCCTACGACATATTTAAAATAGACTCACCAATAGCCACCATACGAGATGGGTACGGGTGGATCATCGATGGACACTTTAAACTAATTCACGTTGTAGACCTGGAGCGTTACGACATGGCAGCAAATCAACTAGAAAATACATTAACAATTCTCAACGAAACAACGACAACAACGGAAATCCTACTGTTCCAATTAAACAAAGTCCGCATACACTTAAAGGAGCTAAGAGGGCACCAACCTGAAAGGTCAGAACGATCCATTGATTGGATAGGCTCCGCCTGGAAGTGGATAGCTGGCTCGCCTGACGCCACGGATTGGGATAAGGTCCTTAACAACGAAAACTCCCTCAATGAAAACAACCAACAACAATATAAGGTAAATAATGCAATTTTCGAGAAAACTAATCAACTATTGCAGAAGCTAAATACCATTGTGACGGTTACGAACGACGTTGTTGGTCAAAGAAACATCGAAAGACTTGAGCGGGACTTCCAAAATAGAATCACCATCCTGGGGGAGGACGTCAATGAATTGGTACGCGCCTGCCAAATGGCTAAGGCTGGCATTGTAAACAGCAATCTCTTGAGCAAGAAGTCAACCAACTTGTTAGCGAAATCGAGATCCTACCATACAGCAACGTCATTGAAGCAATCGAATACAGCAATCCTTCGATCTACACTAACAACACGCTAATGCTATATGTGCTATCCCTGCCCAAGGTTACAGAAGAGAGATTTAATCATCTTATTACAAGAGCTAACGTGGAAGCGGGTCAACGAATAGATTTGGCTTACAAAACCGTCCTCGTAAACAAACGAGAGACATATGGCATAAGAATAAATTGCTTACACCTATCCTCGGCAATGGTGTGCGAGAAGAAATCCTTGGACTTGCTGCCGGAGACCGGTTGTTTGGCACGTCTCCTAAAGGGCGGAAAAACTAGCTCTGCCTACGTGAAAAGCAACGAATCTACCGTTGAAGTAATCAAAGAGGATACTATTTTTCTTGACAACTTTGTTGGTACCATAGGATCGGGTAAGACCACTGCTAACCTTAACGGCTCTTATATTCTCCAGATGGACAACGAGACCGTTATAATCAACAACAAAACATACTCCGGCATCACCGCGTCAGGAGTACAGGTACTTCCACCTATTTTGGCCAATGTGACGAACCGCACGGTTGCACTAAATTTGGATTTGGTACACGGAATGACGATAGACAATTTGAAAATATTGAAATACCTCAAGGATAAGACAAATTGGTTCGCGCTATCAGAAAGATCAGGATTGCTTTTACTTTTGCTACTCATTTGGTGTATTTGGAAGAAGATCACAGGAAAGATTCACTTACCCGAAATAAACATTTCGAATCGGCTCAGTCAATGGACCAGGAACCGTTCCTTGCCATCTAATCTGCGGGACGCAGATATTTAAAGGGGGAGGAGTTAACACACTGCGGCACCCAACATGTTGCATTCCCACACTATACCAATACACGTGCCGCCATGTCAGCATAATTGCAGTTAGCTACAACCTAACACCCTAACTCAAGGCCAGTCGCTTCCCACCGTATTTACCTGTGGGCTCATGCAATAGGAACCCAGCCAGACATAGCGTCAGCAAAATATGTTTCACACGATTGTGAAATACCTGCACATGACATCGGTGCATGCTAACCGTGGGAAGCGTGATTCTAAGCCGGCGCACCAAAACTCTGCACTTGAAGACAGCAGCGCTAAACATTATAAATGGGAGCAGCGCAGAATTTAGGGGCAGTTGCGTGTGGACTACTAACCTTATTAGTAATCATACTTTAAGTCTTGGTGAAAGAATTAATTCATTAAAATTGTAAAACTCTAATCTCTTGTGTTTCATTTCCAGGGCAAGTTGGCCCTTTAATTTTTTTAGTATACCAGGACCTTCAGTCCTTAACTTATATGTATACAACTTTAGTTAGATTCAATTGCTTTTGAATTGTTACATACTTATGGCGAATTAGCATTTTGGCTAGATGTTCGCCAACCTCTTGTGGATCACTGCTATGGGCATACGGATATATCACACCAGTTGCTAAACCATCACCTGTCTCAGATACCCTAATTTGCAGACATTCGTGAAGTCTGGATCTTTGCCAAGAATGCGTTCACCTTTAAGTGGAGACTGTAGTAAGAGTTGTTTTGTTTTTTTTGGCTAGTTCATTTAAATCACTACGTAATTATAGCCATAAGTAGTTGCATTGAAAAACAATATAATGTAAATATAATTTATAACTATTTGAGCAAACGTAAAAACAAAACTACTTACATTTTTATACCCAGCGTACTAGTACTAGTACAAGGGTATTATAACTTTGTTGGGATAACGGTTGGTTGTACAGGTATAAAGGAATCGAGATAGATATAGACTTCCACATATCAATATGATCAGGATCAAAAAAAAATTTGATTGAGCCATGTCCGTCCGTCTGTCCGTCCGTCCGTCCGTCCGTCCGTCCGTCCGTCTGTCCGTTAACACGATAACTTGAGCAAATAATGAGATATCTTCACCAAATTCGGCATGCGCACTTATTTGGGTTCAGAATAGATTGCTATTGAAAATGGGTAAAATCGGACCATAACCACGCCCCCTTTTTCGATATCGAAAATTTCGAAAAACGTATACAACGGGTTAATTCAATATTAGAAGCAGATACAATGATAAAATTTGCAATATGTATTGATTTAGATGTTCTAAGGCCGATTTTATCAAATTTTTTGAAAAGGGGCGTGGCACTGCCCACATATATTTGAAGAAATTTTAAAATTTTGACTCTTAATAACTTCAGAACAGTTTATGCTAGCATAACGAAGTTTTGTAGAGAACATACTATTGTTGTGTTAAATTCAGGTAGAGAAAATAAACGAAATCGCTTGGCGACCACGCCTACTTTTTCATAAAAGTTATATTGAAAGGAGGTGGAAATATTGAAAAGTCCATATCTAATTAACTGATACCGCTATAAAAATATAATTTGGTACATACATCAATTTTCATATTCTTTACATTAGTTTTGCAAAATTTTGGAAAGTGGGCGTGGCACCGCCCGCTTATGAGTCAAGCAATTTTCAAATTCGACTGCTAATAACTTCAGAACGGTGTGAGATAGGTTTACGTAACTAGGTACCAGGCATGTTATGTTTATGTAGAGTACTACCACAGAAAATAAGAAAAATCAGTGAACGACCACGCCCACTTTTTTACTAAAGTTCTCTAAACGAGAGTTAGGAAACCGGAATATGCAATATCTGTTTAACTGATAAAGATATAATGCTAAAATTTAGTACACTCATTCACCTGATGATGTTATTAGTGATGTTTAAAGGTTTTTTGGTAATATTTTGGAAAATGGGTGTGGCACCGCCCACAAGTGAATAAACAAAATATCAACATTTCACTATTAACAAGCCACTGTATCATAAAGATCTGTAATGAAAACTGATCTTCAAATAGGGACAAACAACATAATAAAATCCGTGGGCGTGCCACCACCCACTTTTTTAAAATTAGGTAAATATTGATTAATGGACACATATATCCGTATATCAAAAAATTTCACAAAATACGATAAAAGTTATAGGCATGGCACGCCTTCTTTTCCAAAGTTATATATAGGACATGGTATAACCCTTGAAAAGATCGATTGAGTACTTTTGGTTCATGTAAGCGGTTAGAGCTTTATACGCAAGGGGCGTTGCCGCGCCCACCAAATTCGCTATTGTTTAGGCTGGGATTAGATTGGTTTTTAAAATGGGCGAAATCGGATGAAAACCACGCCCCCTTTTTCTGGAAACTAACGCTGGGTATTTAATGTTCGGTTCACCCGAACTTAGACTTCCTTACTTGTTTACTATAACATTCATCAAATGCTCAAATCAAATGATATAAATTAAAGTTTTAGTAGCTGTTTTTTAGAAAGATTTACATCTTTTTAACCTGGAAAAAAAATCCTCGTTAAATACCGTACTCAATAAGTTGATTTTTATAGTTACCTTGCAAAATAATCTCTGATCAAACTCGACCGCATAAAAGAGGCTTGCGTGTCAGTTGGAGTTTCTATCGGGGGTTCATCTGCGGGTTCAGTGTCATCTTCAGTTTGCGCAAGATCTTCATCGGATGGATCTGCATCTCTGTTTTTCCGAGCGATCTTGTGTAAAACAGAGCATGCAACGACGATTGCCATTGCACTGGAGAGCACTGGAAAGCGACGGTTCCACACACCGAAGCACCTCTCTATACAATTTCTGGTCCATATTTGGGATTCATTGTATAAACGTTCCGCTGGAGTGTTAGGATGTAAAAGTGGGGTTATCATATACTTGCCCATGCCGTACCCACTATCGCCTAGTATGAAACAGCCTTTAAATTCGCTTACCTCCAGCCGGTGTTTAATACGGCTATTATTAAATATATTTGAGTCATGTGCGGAGCCAGGTCATCGACAAACAATATCTCTTATAACCAGGCCTCATCGCAGACTGCCTGCATATTGTAGGAAAAGTATCCTTTCCGATTTCGAAAAATATCCGCACTTTCTCCACCAGGTGATTGGATCTTAACATGGGTACAGTCAATGCAGCCAACAACTTTGGGGAAACTCGCAATACCGCGGAAGCTACGGTTTGTAATTTCCAGCTCTGTAATGTTATTAGGCAGTTGTATATATTCCTTGGACAGCTGTGCATTTGCGTGAGAAACTTTTTTCACTACCCGGCTTGCAGTGGTCACACTCACTCCACAGATATCAGCTACTGTTATCAAGAAGCTTCCTGACGCATAAAAACGGAGGGCTAACAATAGCATCTACATTGGGCTAAGAGCTCGATTTCTATAAAATGAACTTTATTAATACATGCGATAGGATTTAATGAATTTCAACAAACCTTTCAGTGCTGTTGAGAATTAAAGTCCCTTACCTCTGGTGGGGGGAAACTAAAATCTTCAATAAAAAGAACAGCTTGATGGTGTTGCTGATTGAGAATTTATTATAGTTCTGTCTCTTCAACTATTTTACATTTGCTTATATACTAAATCTTAAAATTATGTTCCTTAATCTACTATACAAGTGCGTGTGTTTATGTAAAAGGGACTGATTTTAATGTTAGCCTAAGTACATTTTATCTATTGTTTTGCTGTGTCTTAATCACCGATCGTCTGGGTTTAACGATCGATTGTCGAGACTGTTTCAAGGGTATTGCTTAAATATTAGGACAAGATAAGAAACCATATGTTTTGTATGCTTATCTTTCCTTCTAGTGGACTGTATGTGTGTACATATGTGTGTGTGTGTGATAGGTTTGGGTACCTTATCCTGTTTGTTTTGTAAGTATGTATGTATGACAATACTATCATAAAATTCTAGTGGACTGTATAAATATACTTATTTTAGAGTGGCAGAGTTGTGTGTTCATATTTTTGTATGAACATTCTGCCAAAGGGCAATACTAAATATGTTTTCTAATAATTTGTTTCATTAACATTATTTCTAGCTGGAAGTTCAAATGAAACAGCTACAGCTGTTTTTGTTTTACATTTCGATCTTAAATATAATACAATGATAATAAGTCCTATTATTACGATTAAAGACAGTTAAGTATGACCACTTATCTGGTGAAAATTGATACCTTTTAATTTGATGTTTTCTTTTTTGAGATCTTCTATTTGCTTTTTAAGTTTAAGGATGTCTTTAGTGTTGTTAATTAAGGTGGAATCAAAAGGTTTAATTCGCAGTTCTGGAATGTTCTCAATGTCCTTTATCCAAGACGAGGATAGTAATTCTTCCTTGATTGTAGATTGTATCTGATGAGATGCGGTTAGAGTTACTCCTTCATGTCGAACTGTACATCCTTCTCTTATTGTGATAACGCCTTGTTTAGGGATTTCCATTCTCATGTGTTGATTGGTATCACATTCTAGATGTATTATTGCGTTACTAAATATCTTGTAAAGCCAGCGATTTTGAGAGGATAGTTTAATCCAAATGTTTTCATCTGTCGCGGGCTTGAATCCACATACTTCATTTTCATACTGTTTTAATGCTGCTACTTCGCATGAATTGTCCGTTGCTGACTTCCAAGCCCAATTCCCTGGACATTGGTAATGATCTTCTGAGTTAATTGAACACGTATTTAGATCAACTTGGTTTATTAACACATATTGATTTGAATCAAACTTGTATATTAAATATTCTGCTTTTATATCAGGGATGATCATGTTGCCTTTGTATTTTATTGGCAGCGGATTTAATTTGTACAGTTTGTTTAGCAGTCATAGACTCATAGATTTCCTTTAATTCGTTACCATGCTGTTTTCCAGGTAGTACTAATTTGTGTGGTAGTTGACTTTTAATCAAGGATATTTCATTAGTAAGCTGTGATGGTTTTAATAGTTTTGGATTTATTCGACCATGATTTATGTCAATTAATAAGTTAATTATCGAAGTTTGAATTTCTTCACATTCGTCCATAATTATTCTTATTTGAATGGTTAATATTTGAAACATTAAAGTCATTCGTTCGTCGTTTTGATTTTGAACTAATTCATGATAAAATTTATTGAGCTGTTGATTCATCTTTTGAAAATTCTTGTTCACTTCATCGGTTGTCTTTTTTAATATATTTATTGTAGAATCAACTATGGATGTCTGTTTCTTAAATAACTTTGCAATATCCTTTTGATTTTCAAAAATGTTTTTAATATTTGATTCCATACTTTTGCGGTCGTCAGCATCCATGATTCCAAATAAAATATGGTAAAGTGAGCCAACGAATTCGAATGGTGCACGTCTTTTTCTATTTCCTTGCTTCATGAACAGCTCGTTATTTGACTTGAGGTTACTATATTTATGTTTCAAAGTTGTGGTAATCATTACACAAGCCTCTTCATAATCGGTCAATATTTGGCATTGATGTTCAAGTCTGTTAATAAATTCGTTTATTTTATCCATTCGTTCGTAATAGGAGCCTAACTCGTAATAAACGATTAAGTTCCATTTTGAATTTATTACGTCTATTTTGCCAATTGGATCCAAGTATATTGTTGTATTGTTTCTTAGTTCAGCTACTGAAGCACCTGTTCTCGCTGTATCCTTTATGGTTAATGCTTTTACTTGCACTGCTAGCATAAGAAATGTAAATAACCACATCATCATTGTTTTTGTTATTGTCTGGCCCCCCGTAGTTGCTGTCTTTTTTGATGTTCTTGTTGTCAACAGACTAGTAGCTTGATTTCGCTCTTCTGTATTGCTGTTGTCTGTTGTTTCTAGCGGGCATAGTTTATGAATGGGTCGTTTGATTATCCCGTTTTGTAATTTTAGAGTTACAACTCTGGTTTTTCCATCGCTTCCAGGATGAGTTTTTAAAACTTTGCCTAATGGCCATTTTGCCGGATGGGTTTCCTCATTTTTAATAATGACTATTTGACCTTCTACTAGATTGTCGGATTTTGTTTTCCATTTCATTCTTTGTTGCAACATTGTGACATATTCGCTTTCCCACCGTTTCCAAAAATCTCTTTTCATTTTTTTGGATCAATTTCCATCTGTCTAATGAATCTCTCGTTGTGTCATCATCTGCTTTAGGACAGTCTATTAGTGGGCATCCTATTAAAAAATGCCCAGGGGTTAAAACATCTATATCGCTTTCGCTATCAATAGCACAAAGAGGTCGCGAATTTAGCACTGCTTCAATCTGTGATAGTAACGTAGTCATCTCTTCGAATGTCAATTTACTTTCGCCTATCACTCTTTTTAAGTGATATTTTACAGACTTGACGCCAGCTTCCCAAATTCCTCCGAAGTGAGGAGCTGCCGGCGGCCCGAAATGCCATTGAACTTTGTC
Organism: Sphenella marginata; assembly: GCA_951509765.1. Taxonomy (NCBI): domain Eukaryota; kingdom Metazoa; phylum Arthropoda; class Insecta; order Diptera; family Tephritidae; genus Sphenella; species Sphenella marginata. The sequence goes on from OX608078.1 coordinate 118,992,490, forward strand.
TGCTTCTAATATGGGGGCTATCGCTGAATTATTTTTTACTGCCTTTTTGAAGTCCAAGTCTAATTTTCTGCATGCTCCGACAAAATTTGTTCCATTGTCTGAGTATATATGCTGACTTTTACCTCTTCTAGCAAAAAATCGTTTCAAAGCAGCTAGAAAAGCTTCAGTTGTTAAATCACTCACTGCCTCTAAATGAATGGCTTTTGTTGCCATACATACAAATACAGCTATATAGCCTTTAAATGCTTTTTGCCCTCTTCCTTTCGAACATCTCATATACATTGGACCTGCATAGTCTATACCAACGTGTGTGAATGGGATCGACAGCGATACTCGAAATTCTGGAAGATTGCCCATTATTTGTTTAGCTGTTTCCTTGCGGTAACGTATGCACCGATTACAAGCTCTTATAGTTTTCTTTATTGAATTTTTTAATCCAATTATCCAATAATTCCTTCTGATCATGGATTCCATTAACTTGTTTCCTCCATGTAAGGTTGTTTTGTGACCGTTTTCAATAATTAATGTTGATAAATGTGATTTATTTAATATTATCGGGTGCTTCTGATTAAATTGAAATTTTGTATTCTCCAATCTACCACCTACTCGAAGAATTCCATTGTTGTCTAGGATTGGGTTTAAGCTTGCGATATGACTTTTATTACTAACTTCTTTTTTAGTCTCCAAGCTCTGAATTTCCTCTCTAAATTGTAACCTTTGTTGATGTTTTATTATTATCTGTTCAGCTTCTTTAAGTTCTGATTTTATCAAGTATGAAGGATATTTTTGTCCTCGTATTCGTTTTATAAATCGCAATATATAAGCAACAACCCTTGTTAATTTCGTTAAACTAGAATACTTCAGTGTTACCTCATCCAAAAAATTTGATCCTTTTGAAGTTGAGACATATAAGGCATCAATTTTGAATATACTCTGCATTGGCCACTGATTTTCCTCTCCTTGTAACCATTTGGGGCCTTTCCACCATAGTTCGTGCTCTACAAGTTTGTTTGCAAATATTCCTCTGGATGCAACATCAGCTGGATTGTCCTTGGTTCCGACGTGTCGCCATATCGCTGCGGGAGCATATAATTTGATTTGTTCTACTCTGGTTTTAATAAACTTGTCTTTATTTCGGGAATTATTTATCCATGCTAAGGTTATAGTCGAATCACTCCAAGCAAATATTTTACTTTCTCTATTGATAATTGTCTTTATCCTTTGCAGTAATATAGCAAGAAGGTGAGCCGCACATAATTCCAGCTTTGGTAGCGTCTTTTTGTTTTTAATTGGATTTACTTTAGTTTTACCAGCAATTATCGTTATAACTGATCCAACTTTAGCATATACAACTGCTGCGTAAGCTTTTTCAGATGCATCTGCAAACCCATGAAGTTCAATTTCAACGTCATTTTTTGTTTCAAACCATCTAGGAATTTTTACTCTTTTTATATCTGGTACGTGTTGCATAAACTCTTGCCATTCTTTTGCCAAATTCTCGTCAAGTAACTCATCCCAGTTGAGTTGCATCAACCAAAGTTTTTGTATAAACAACTTTGCTAAAACGGTCATAGGTGACAGCCAACCCATCGGATCGAAAATTCTCGCCAAATCAGATAAGGCTTGTCTTTTTGTTACTAGCTTTTTCGGCGACAAATTTATATTGAATCCAAACGTATCTTTGGTCGGGTCCCATTGTATACCCAAAGTTTTAATTGTTTCGTCTTCTGCTATTTGTATTACCTCCTTTTCGCCGTTTGGGGAAATTGCTGCTATAATTTCACTATTATTAGACATCCATTTTCTTAAGTGAAATCCATATTTTTGTAGATGTTTTGATATTTCGACTTGAATGGCTTTACATTCTTTTATTGAGTCTGCTCCTGTCATTAAATCGTCCATGTAGAAATCGTTTTTGATGATGTTTGAAAGCAAGCTATTGCAGGGCTCGCAGAGTTTGGCGATTTCTTGTAATGTTCTTGTTGCAAGAAAAGGAGCCTCTGCTACTTTAATTTGCCTATACATCTTTTCTATATCGCTTATTACCACAAATTGCCAAAGCCTCCATTTAATAATGATATCGAATATATCTTTTTGGAGCCTTGGCCCTATGAACAGGATGTCATTTAAGCTGGTACCGTTTGTAGTTTTCGCAGATGCATCAAAAACTACTCGTAGCTTAGTTGTGAGACTGTCTTCTCGAATTACGGCTTGATGTGGCAAATAGTATTTCCCGCAATTATTTTCACTTGCTTTTTTCATGTGTACCATTTTTAAATACTCTTTCATAAATTGAGTATATTGCTTTCTCAGTTCGTCATTTGAAGCAAATCTTTTCTCAAGATTCAGAAATCTCGCCATTGCTTGTTTGCGAGAGTCACCTAATTCCTTTCCTTTTTTGAAGGGCAGATTGACGACAAATCTATTATTTTCATCCCTTGTTGTCGTTTTGTCAAAAATATCTAGACATTCATCTTCATCTGTTTTATTTTCTGGAGATGTGGTGTCTTCGATCTCCCAAAACCTCTCCAATGTTGTAGTCACCGCTGCTATGATTCTACCACTCTTTCTTGGTTGCTGTAGAACTCCGGACAATATCCACCCTAATTTCGTGGCTTGGCCTAGTATTCTATCTTTCTTGAATATGCCTTCCTCTAATATATCAGCATATACGTCTCCTCCAATAACGACGTCGATCCGATCTGATTTATTGAAGTAGGGATCAGCTAAGGTATAGTTTCTCCTTTGTTCTATATCCCAGTTAAACGTTTTATCTGGTTGTGCACTTGCTAATCTTGGTAAAATTAGTGCTTCGACATCGTATATTTCATTGCTTAGGAATCTCGGTTTAATTTGAATATTTACTCTAAATTTGGAGACTCCTACCGTAGTATTCCCTAGCCCTAGCAGCTCAGTTACTTCTCTTCTTTTTGGTAACCGTAGTATCTGAGCCGCTTCCTCGGAAATGGTAGTCTTTTGTGATCCTTGATCAATAAGTGCTCGCATAATCACGTACTCTCCATTTGCTGCTTTTACTCGTATTTGTGCTGTTGCTAAGAGTATTGATGTTTCGGAGTTTTGTGTCATCATAGCTGATGATTTTTTTATATTTTCTTCACCTGCTCCTTTCTCCTTTTGGAACTCATTGTAATGCAGTAAATTATGATGATTTCTTCCACACTCACTGCATTTCTTTTTGTTCTTACAATTGCCATCATATACGTGATCGAGGCAAATGTTGCATAGCTTATTGTTTACTATGAAATTCCTACGACTCATGGTAGTCAATGCCTGGAATTTTCTGCATTCCACAATTTGATGCCCAGAAAATTTGCAATATATACAGGTCTTTTGCGCAGCCGTATAGAATGTGGGTGTTCGTTGTGGTGGCTTTTGATTGCTCCATTTAGTTGTCTTTTTGTCTCTTATCGCTTCTAGAGCTTGATATTGTTGCTCCAAAAAACCAAACACATCATCTAGGCTTTGTATGTCTCTAGTTTTCTTGACATTCTGCTCATATAACCGGAGACTTTCTTTGTCCAGTTTGCGAACAACTATTCGAGCTATAATAGCTTGTTCATCGGCTAAATTCAAATTAAGCCCTTTTAGAGCATAGATGCATTCTTTGGTGGTATCCAAGAGCTGCTTCATACTGGCCGCACTTTCCCCATTTGCTGTTGGTTGATCCAGAAGTCGGTCCACTTGTGTTGTGAATTGCAACCTTCTGTTTTCGTATCTTTCGTGGAGTATTTTCCACGCGGCTTCGTAGTTGCATTCGGTTACTGGTAAATGCTGAATTAATCTTCCAGCTTCCCCTGCTAATGCTGATTTCAATCTAAACATTTTTTCTACTTCAGTGAAGTGCTTTGAATTGTGCACTAAACCTTGGAAAAGATCCCGAAATGATGACCATTGTTTCATGTCGCCATAAAATATTGGAATCTTAATTTCCTGCAACTTCATTGTGGCAGACACAGTCTGTGTTGACATGGTTCCTTTTAACTTATTAGTCAATTTTTCAATATAAATACTATAGTTTTCTTGGAGGTCTTCCATGTATTCTTCTATTGCGTCTTTATTTATATTTTCTAACTTGATGCTACGAGTTTCAGAAAACGCTTCTTCTACATATTCGAATTGTATTTGAAGCTTCGTCTTGAGCTCTCTTACTTCTTCGACCGAAAGCAAACTATTCTTTTGTATTTCTTTGATGGTCTTTCTTAGTTTTTCTCCTCGACGTTTAAATCTCATTTGTACCTCCGCACTATTATCTGGTTGTATGTACTGAGGTGTAAATTGTTTATGGCCTGTTGTCAATAAGCCACCTGATGCTGCTGATGTCGAGCCACCTGATGCTGTAGATTCTTCTGCTTCACTTTGTATTTTTAACTGCTGAATGCACTGTTCCAGAAGCTTAAGAATATGTTCGTAATACTCTTTGCTAAAGTATTCGGCCGCTTCTGGACTATTTTTGGCCACAATTTTGGCATGGTTAGCATTAAATTCCGTTATAATTGTTTGGACGTGTTTAATATGTTCAGGACATGCGGCTTTTCTTATTTTTCCGCCTTCTATTTTTTGTTGTTCGTCTTCAGCAAGTGCGCCCAACTGGCGCTGTCTTTGTAGCAGAGTTTCCATGATGATTGCTTAAAAATTGATTTTTGTTTTCAGTCTTCTTTTTAACACTTCTCGCTGTTCCAGCCACGAGAAACGCTTATTAGAGTTCTTCTTTTTTAGCACACTTCACGCTGTTCCAGCCGCGTGAAACGCTTGTACACTTAGAGTTCTCTTCCGTTTTTCTTTAAACGCACGTTTTTACCACTTCTCGCTGTTGTAGCCACGAGAAACGCTTGCACATTTGATATCTATATATATTTTTTAAAAAACCCACACGCACTTCTCGCTGTTTAGCCACGAGAACGCTTTTTTTTTACACTTTTCGCTGTTTAGTCACGAAAACGCTTTTTTTTACACTTTTCGCTGTTTAGTCACGAAAACGCTTTTTTAATGCGGACAGTCTTTGCTAGTCCGGCTTACAAAAATAAACCTTTTTTATTTAACGCGGACAATCTTTGCTGCTCCGGCTCACATAAATAGGTTTTGATACTGCTAAGTAACGCTCTTTTTTCTTTGAAACTTACAGTACTTACGCTTGAGCTCTTTTTTTAGGCTCGATTGACCAAATGTTGAGAATTAAAGTCCCTTACCTCTGGTGGGGGGAAACTAAAATCTTCAATAAAAAGAACAGCTTGATGGTGTTGCTGATTGAGAATTTATTATAGTTCTGTCTCTTCAACTATTTTACATTTGCTTATATACTAAATCTTAAAATTATGTTCCTTAATCTACTATACAAGTGCGTGTGTTTATGTAAAAGGGACTGATTTTAATGTTAGCCTAAGTACATTTTATCTATTGTTTTGCTGTGTCTTAATCACCGATCGTCTGGGTTTAACGATCGATTGTCTAGACTGTTTCAAGGGTATTGCTTAAATATTAGGACAAGATAAGAAACCATATGTTTTGTATGCTTATCTTTCCTTCTAGTGGACTGTATGTGTGTACATATGTGTGTGTGTGTGATAGGTTTGGGTACCTTATCCTGTTTGTTTTGTAAGTATGTATGTATGACAATACTATCATAAAATTCTAGTGGACTGTATAAATATACTTATTTTAGAGTGGCAGAGTTGTGTGTTCATATTTTTGTATGAACAGTGCAGTTTCTTATTTTGTGTTCAATTTTTTCTAGTACTCCAGAAACACTTTGTTTGGATAGGAGAAATCTTTGAATAAACGTGTCATCGTCATATTTTTGAAAAATGTTTCCCCTTATCTGAAATTCACGGGGGTTTCTTAAAAAGCTCCGGGCACCCCAACGTGACATGTACAGGTCCGTATAATGTTCCATTTCTATATTATTAAGTTAAATATGATATTGTATGTTGTAGCAAGAACTTTTACAACTACTTGGAGCTCCCATTCCAGAAAACGGTTCAATGCCTAATATTTATCGGATTTTGCGGAGGTTGGTGTCAAAAGACGCGTTTAGACCCCGGCATGAAGAATCCGAATACGGAAATTACATATTGTATTTCTGTAAAAAGTTATCGCCAAAAATTTTCCTTAAATTGGTCCAAAATGGAGGATCTGTCCCATGGTATTTATGTGAAAAACACCCCTACAAGCAATATTTAAAGCAAATTAGGCATTGAACTGTCTTCTAGAACGGCACCAACTTCCAAAACACTAACAAAACAGCACATAGTTTCTAAATTAAAATTGTTTTTGTTGGAATATAAACAAATGTTGATTGTGTCCACAGCTGATAAATGTAAATTTTTGCTTAATCGGCCATCCATCGCCGGTAAAGTTTATCGGCCTTGGTGAAAACGGATTTTAGACAAATCAGGATTAAATTCGGATTAAGCACTAACCGACTTTTATGAAAGCGGGCCTTACTCTGCATAAGATCAACTTAGCATCTCAACTACATAGCATGTTAACAACAGCAAGAGTGATTCGAACTCAAGTATGTTGAAATTCAAATTAACTCCTTTTCGAGTTATGACTACAGCGGGCAAAAATCGTAAAAATGAGTGTCTCTTGTTATTGTTAAGCTTAACCAAAACAAGTAAGGAAGTCTAAGTTCGGGTGAACCAAACATTAACTACCCGGCGTATAACAAATTTCATGCAAAGATCTACATTTTTACTCAAGTTATGTTAATTTATGTGATTTTCAAAATTTTCGATATGGAAAAAGGGGGCGTGGTTATAATTCGATTGCGACAATTTTCAACATCAGCTTACCTTGGCCAGAAAGTAACCAATACACCAAATTCCATGCAAATATCTCAGTTGTTACGCAAGCAATGTCAATTTATGTGATTTTCGAAATTTTCCATATATAGAAAGGGGGCGTGGTTATCATCCGATTTCTCCCATTTTCAAAAGCAACCAGCAACCAGGCCAGAAAGTAACCTGTATTCAAAATTTCATGCAAATATCTCAATTTTTACTCAAGTTATCGTGTACACGGACGGACAGACGGACATGCCTTAATCAATTCCTCTTTTCAACCTAAGAACTTTCATACCTAGAACTCTATATCTAACTCTATTATTTTGCGCTGTTATGTAGTACCGTTATGTGGATAAAATTTTAATACCCTTGTACAAGTACTAGTAAAAATGACCAAAAATTAACTAGCAGTAGGCACACAACGGAGTCGTATTGAATTATCAGAGAAAGTAACAATTAGGTTGTACTTTTAATTGGCAGGTGATAATAAAAAGGGACGCTAATTTGGCAAAAAAGGATTGAAAAAGTTTAAAGTAAAAGCCCGGTATGCTATTGAAAAGAAAACGCTCACAAAATATTTTAAATAATTTTGTTGTGGGTTTTGCGGTCTATTTTGTTTAAAAATTTGTAAATTTTGTGCAAGCTCGAGACCAGTTAATAATAATTCTAAGTGAATTAAAGTTGCCAGTTTTTGGGAAAAATTGATAATTGAAAAAATTACAAAGTTAAATCAACAGCGATGGATAGGATTACATGTTTCAGAGTTTCCAGGCTCATCATCAGATCCGTTTTCGGACACTGGGATAGGAACCAAAGCCGCTGTAAGAAAATTCTAACACTAAACTATGATGCCCTGTGATGTCACGATGCAATCGTCTCCACTTCAATTAATTCCCTTTTGTTTGTTTGTTCTTGCCAACAGTATACACAAATTTCTTAAGACAAGCTGTCTGTATGTTATTATGTGTGTTGGTCTTGTTGTTTGTACATATTTACATATGTACGTAAACCAATACTATGGTTTCAATGTATTTTGTTGCTGGTTTTGCGGTCTATTTTGTTCAGTTAACAATAATCCTAAGGGAATTCATATTGTCAGTTTTTGGGAAAAATTGATAACTGGGGAAAAATTACAAAGTTAAATCAACAGCGAGTTTAAGAGTTTCAAGGCTCATCATCAGATCCCTTTTGACATTTTTTTTGAAATTGAGTTATACCCATATTGGTATAGTGAAATATGGGGTTTATTTGTTGGAAAAGAGATCCGAGTCATTTCGGACATTGTAGTGCCATATATTTCCTATACAATAGACCTATAGCATTTTCAAAAGGCAGTAGCTTTAAACTTGAATATCTCAAATCAATTTCGGAATTACATAGATCCATTTGGTTCTAAACCAGGGGTGGGCAGCTTCGACAGAGCTCTTTGGTAGTATGTGTGTAAGTAATGTCACTGTGTGAGTGCGAACAAGTCAAAAAGTATGATGCAATCTAAACATTTCAAATATGTAATATGTAAAATATAAATATGTGTGTATTTACAGGTAATTCTTATTTACTGACACTTTGCCCAAAAAGAAAATTTTAGAAGGCCAGTGTCTTGTACTATTTGAAACGGTCGGCAACTTATAATCACCCATCCTGCTAAAATATTTATTCCTGTATGTTTCAAGTAAGCACTAAATTCCAGTTTCGAAGTAGGAAGACTATCCTCTTTCACACTTTTATAGCTTATGTCTTACTAAATTAGAAGTGCTATTTTTAGTAAACTTGTATACATTCCAACAAGGTCTACAAGCAACTATTTTGTCCAATTCGATGCCCGTGTTGGTTTTAATCTTTCCAAAAATATTCCAAACTGCGCTACGCCCTTTTTCGTTGCAAATTTGATATTCATTACTAACAACTTTGTCTTTTATATTTCTCCGCTATTTGTATCATCAATCTGCGGCATTGAGCTACTCGAATTTGACTATAATCTAAATATAATTGCGTTTAGATACTTAATATCTTCTAAATAACACCAAGCAAAAAATAAAATACACAATAACAAAACTTTCTTACACCTCCTTCCATCTTAGCGTCCTCTTCTATTATAATTTGTTATGCTTAAAAAAGACAGACCGACAGCTACGATTTAATTGCATGTACCAAATGACGAGAGTTATTTGCAGCATTAAATGGTGTTGTTACAGTTATATCGCTCGTCACTATCTGCGTCTGCGTCTGCGCTTAATATTTGTATGGACCGCTAAGCGCACAACTTTATTGGCAACTAAGAAATAGTGGCTGATAAAATCAGTACATCCAAGAAGTTTCCATTCATTTTGTAAACTGCCTTACCAACTTCCACCCTCGCGAAGGGTATATACCTTGACGTGGTGCGAGGGCTTAGTCGCGAGCCACAGGGCTAATCTTGTCGGATGATGGCCACCATCAAACGGCAAGCCCAGTCTCTCTGGAACGCGATGACCAAGATCTACCCCCTCCCAATCCAGGGTCGGATGAGGAAATGAAACCTCCTCCGAAACGGCACCAAAATGCGACTGGGCCTACCCAGTTTTGCGGAAGTGGCCAAGGACCGAATCCTCGTAGGCATTCTGGACCGTGGCAATGCCCGTGGGGCCATCCCCAGAGACCGATGGCCGTATGTCCAAATGGTTAAGTCATATTTACAAAGCATGCCTAGCTCTCGGCCACATTCCGAGTGCATGGAAAGCGCTACTGTGGTCTTTATCCCTAAGGCAGGGAAGGCCTCTCACTACGAGCCAAAGGACTACAGACCCATCAGTCTCTCATCCTTTGTACTCAAGACTCTGGAGAGGATTATCAACGATCACCTCACTACCACTATTGATAGCAACCTAATATCGGGCTATCAACACGCGTACACCAAGGGAAGATCAACGGAAACGGCGCTTCACAGCCTAGTCTCTGTAATTGAATCATCTTTGGAAAACAAAGAATATTGCCTGGTATCCTACCTGGACATTGAAGGGCCTTTCAACAACATAACCCCGGAAGCCGTTAACACTGCCCTTACAAACTTGGGTGTAAATACATCCCTGGTGGGATTTAGCGATCAACTTCTAAGAGGGAGGATAATACTCTCATCCTTTGGGGAAGTTGAGATGAAACGCTACGTCACAAGGGGCACACCACAGGGAGGTGTCCTCTCGCCGCTCCTATGGAACCTCACAGTGAACTCGCTGCTACGAGATACCTGCTGGGGAGGCGGGAAGGTTGTGGCTTACGGGGACGATCTGGCCATTGCATACAGAGGCAAGTTCCCGCAAACTTTATGCGACTTGATGCAGGCAGCTCTACGGGAGGTTGCCTCATGGTCCTCTCGATGCGGGCTAAGCGTCAACTCGGAGAAGGTGGAACTTGTTCTATACACCAAACGGTACAAAATACCACCCCTAGCTCTACCAGAACTAAACGGGGTGCGCCTTGAACTACCCGATAAGGCGAAATTCCTGGCGTAATTCTAGACAAAAAGCTGAACTGGAAAGAGAATATCGTTCAGCGTCAAAATAAAGCTTACATAGCATTATACACGTGTAAAAGAGCGATTGGGAAGAAATGGGGACTCGGTCCCAAAACTTGCAAATGGATTTACACTGCGATTATACGACCCATACTGCTCTACGGAGTCGTAGTATGGTAGCCTGCCCTGAGCAAGGCGTCATACAGAAACTTACTTGACAAGGTCCACAGGTCCAGTATGATCAGTATCAGTGGGGCCCTGAGGACTGCACCGAGTGAAGCTCTTCAGGTCATCCTTGACGTACTGCCTGTACACCTTGCAGGATACCAAGCAGCGGCAGCACCAGCCCTGCGTTTGAGGGAAACGTCCTGCTGGAGCACAAAAACCACGGGGCATTCTAGCATACTGAACCAATACAGTTTTCTTCCAACAAGAACGGATCGCTGTGCGACAACAACAGCCGATGACCGTTACTTCCAAATACGTATTCCCAGGAGGGAAGACTGGGAGGAGCCTAATAATTGCTTCACGGCGAAAGGCGGTGTGCCCGTATACACCGACGGGTCTAAATTAAACGGTAGAGTGGGAGGAGGGGTCTACTCAAAGGACCAAAACCTCGAACTGTCTTTCAGACTACCGGATCACTGCAGTGTCTTCCAGGCTGAAGTCTCAGCAATATGGGAAGCCGCTAAAAAGATAGGGAATGACACTATCGGCAAAGAAATTTTTATTTTTAGTGATAGCCAGGCGGCCATCAAAGCTCTCGGCTCGTACTCGTTCAATTCTGAACTCACGCTAAACTGCCGCCGATCTCTGCAGGAGATGGCCCAACAGAACTTTGTGAACCTCATCTGGGTCCCGGGGCACAGGGACATCGAGGGAAACTGCAAGGCAGACGAACTTGACAGGCAGGGCACGACCGAGCAGGTTCTTCCAGATAAAGAACGCTTAGGGATGCCCTTCGCCACATGCAAGCTAATGCTGAAAGGATACATCTACGACCAAGCCAAAAAAGGATGGCTGCAAACAGCAGACCTGGCCAAAATGGGATCCGAAGAAATCTCGTCGAATCTACACTTTAAGAAGGGATGAAATATCCAAAGTAATAGGGGTACTAACCGGACATTGCCTCATAGGCAAACACGCGGAGAGACTGGGAGTGCCCTATCGTCGGTGTTGCAGAAGCTGTAAAGAGGATGAAGAGGAGGAAACAGTCGAACACCTAATCTGCGCCTGTCCCGCCTTAACTGAGGCCATACGGCGCTATCTGGGAGCCTCCTATCTAGTCAACCTTCGCCAAGTAGCGGAGCTGGACGTCAGGGACTTGATGACCTACATCAAGTCAACAAAGTGGTTCGAGGATGAGGAGTAACGGTGTCTTTCTGTGGTATCACAACGGGCCTACTACAACTGACCTAAGTGTGCCGGTATGGCAGCCACTCAAACCCAACCTAACCTACCAACTTCCAGCAATCTGTTTATCATCCCTTAAAATAACCGGAATGTCAACGGAGGAAATGTATGCATGTAAAAACAGGCCTAATAATAATCGAAATAGATTAAACGACTCAACACGAGACCTGCTTCATTGCCGTCATATATATAATACTTAGAAGTATTATATATGTATATGATTGCCGCTCAACTCTTCTTATCGTTTGTTGTCGAGTGAGTGCTGATCGTTTGCCCAACCGAATCAAAACAAACATAAGCAATAACACCGAATCACAGTGGGTGCATAGAAAAGCGAATCAGCTTGTGCAGTAGTTTAATTACATACATCAATATTATGCCATTCAAAATACTGCACTCATGGGCCTAACAGAAATTCTTGCGGTACCCTTGACAGCTATGCTTTAGTAGAATGTATAGAGTTTAAGCTGCTGCACTATCTCCATATTAGGTGTACAAGCGGGTTTCGAACCTGGAGTGGCGGATCAATTATATACGACTTTGTTCACTGAGCCAAACCCAGGAGAGTGTAAATATATCACTTTCATTTGCAAATCTAAACCATTAAGTATTACTTGAAATACAATTTTTTGGGATTCATTGGCCTTTTACAATGCACTAGAATGTTTGCTGAGTAGTTTGGCAGTTGACTGCTGCATACCTACAATAATGCTTTTTTAAATACCCACAAATTTTCCTGTAAGTGGTAATAAAATTTCAGTTGTAATAAGCGTTACACAACACAGATATATAAATATTCAAATTGTAGTAGTAGTAGTAGAGTTTATTCCTATTTATCAATACTCTTTTTACAATTTGTGTTTTAAAATTTCATTAATTAACATTATTTTTAACAAATTCAATACATTTTCGTTTGAACGAATACATATTTATTTAAATTTTTGTCTCATGAGGAAGCATATTATATAATTGCAGTCCTTTGTAGAATATGGATTCTCTTGCTGCCATGGTTCTTTGAAAATCAAGCCGGAAATCCTCTGCGTTCCGTAACCTTCTAAATTGTTGCGTGTCTCGTACATATGTAACACTTTCCGTTAAATATGGTGGCGAAATTTCGTGATTTATTTTGAAAAAAAAAAAACATTAGAGTACATAGTTTTAGACGCTGACTTATGCTAAGCCATTTAAGTGTACTAAGCATTGTTTGAATTGGAGTATAACGACTGCATTTAAGAATGCACCTCATACCTTTATTTTGCAACTTCTGAAGTCTGTCTATCTGCGAATTATTACAACATGTATACAAGAGCGAAGCGCGGTACTCAAAATGTGGCTTTACAATAACATTATATATATTTATTGCACGTATGCTATCTATTTTGCCTCGTATTCTTTTTAGGAAACCTATTTTTTTCCCGATTTTTATAGATGTAGTCTATATGGTCATTTAGTTTTATTCTAGTATCTATTATCAGGCCTAAGTATTTTCTCGTTTATTTGAATACTCAGATTTTCTTGCGCGTTGAACACCATCATTTCTGTCTTTTCTTCATTTAGTTTCAGTTTGTTCATACTGAGCCATTCACTTACTCGTTCGATGTCACTCATTATTCTACACTTGCATTTATGTATGTATATCTGGTCCCTTCACATAAATTAGCGTGCCATCTGCATACATTGCAATTTTTGAATTTTGTATAGCCAGCGGCAGATCATTTAGATATATGTAATAAAGAGAAGTGCACCAAGCACTGAACCTTGAGGAACACCAAATTTCACTTCGAGGCTTTCGGAGACTAATCCGTTCACTTTAGTTTTTTGAAATCTGTCATTCAAGAAAGAGCTAAATCAATTGTACTCATTTCCTTCTACACCATACATATACAATTTCTCCAACATAACTATCAATCGTCTCAAAAGCCCTTTTGAAGTCTAGAAATATAGTTATTGTTTTTTGCTTAGAATCAATACATTTTAATTCATTTAAGGTAAATGTCCATAATTTCGTGGTACTAAGGAATTTTCTGACTTTCTACCTCTCTTGAGTAAAAACGGATGAAGGAAAACTAAAAAAGTAAATTTTTCCCATTGAGTTGATCTATTAAGATAGCTTTCCACTTAATTTCAAATAAAACTAACAAATGTTTTTTTTTATATAAATAAAGATGTGTGAGTACCTCAAATGTCCCTAATTTCGTGGCAAAAATTTTCTGATGTACCTAACTTCGTGGTAAAGTGTCCCTAACTTCGTGGTATTTGGTTAAACACTAATTTTGTGGAAAATAAAAGTTATTTTCAACGCAAATTCCTAAAGATACACAAATTTATATATAAAAATTTATGTTCAAAAATTTAAAATTTTAAATAATGTTTTTATTGTTATTGTATTTATGAAAAGAAAGCGTTTTAAGACCAAGTAAGTAAGTAAAAAATTACTTGTGAGCAGACCTGTTAAATTTGATTAGTACTTAGTAATCAATTGATTAGACGGATTTTTTAATTGTTAATGATTATTTCAATTGGTTTTCGAGAAAAGGCAATTAGTAATTGATTACGAGTGAAAAAAAAACCAATAAAAATTAATTTAACTGATGTAATTTGTTACTTTTCTCAAAATTACTTTTATTTATTATTACTAAAAATGTTTTTTTTTAATTTTCGTGTTTTTTGGTCTTTTAAGTTTGACAACAAAAATAAACAATAAAAAAAAATTAATGCAATTGATGTAACTTTTTTTTTTTATAATTTCATAATATTTTTTTTTTTTTTTTTAATTTTTTTGGTGTGTTTTTAATTTTTTTTGTATTATTAATTTTTAAATTTTTTTAAATTTAATTGGGTTTTTTTATTCTTGATTTCTTGTTAACAATGTACATATGTAAATGCGCAGTATACCACGAAATTAGGGGCATGCGATAAAATTGATGTACGTAATTTCGTGGTATCGCTTTAAGCGGTAATATGAGTTTTATATTTAAATTTTTTTGTTTATTATCGCTATTCATTCATAACAAAAGCAAAAAAGTATAAATCTTGACATATTTTTTTAAATTAAATGAAAAATTATTGAATAAACAAAAGTTCTATAATGCCATTATTTCGTTAAAATGTTGTGCTTCGCAGAGCTTTTCGATTAAAATATTGACGAATGTTTTAATAAAAGTGTACCACGAAATTACGTCAAAATCTTCCTCAGGGGTTTCTTTAATAATTAAAATACTTAAAATAATAGGGTATCTTATGAAATGTGAAAGAAAATAAGGAAAACATAAAGTATTATATTCCCATAATTTCGTGGGTACCACGAAATTAGGTACATCACAAAAAACATGTGTCCCTAATTTCGTGGTATTTAAATATTAAATAAAATGTAAATGAAAAGTTATTGAAATAAGTTTTGCAGTAATAAAAACGTTTAAGAAATGTTAAATAAAACCAAAAAAATTATCTTAAAAAAAAAAATGTAAAGATACAATTTTTACAGGCTTAACAAAATCGACTGGTCTCCTTAACAGTTTCCTTAAGATTCCTCCCTACAAAAGGCTCATTTTCTGAGCTTCCAACTTTATAATGCTTGTTATTTAATAGGTTTAATTTTAAAAAATTTGTAAAATATCCATTATTACACCCGAAAAGTTAATCTTTATTATGAAATTTTCAGTTTTAAAAAAAACTCCCCAAATTCCTTGTTTGAAAGAAAAAATCGAAATACCACGAAATAACGTACTACCACGAAATTATGGACATTTACCTTATCTCGAAGTGCGCTGCACTTTCACATGAGTGATGTTTTCGAAAACCCGATTGATGTTTGGAGAGCAAACCATTCATTTCCATATAGGTCTGCAGTTGTTTCTTCACTATACTTTCTAATAGTTTTTCTATTGTCTTAAGACCATTTATTGGTCGAAATTCTTCACTTTTGATACTGTTTTTTACTTTCTCAACTGGTGTTACTATAGACCGCTTTAAAGTGGTTGGAAAAGTACCTAACATGATTGATGCGTTTATAATTTTTGTTATGGTATCGCCTAATATTTGCCAGTTATCTAGGATAAGCTTTGGACTTATGTTAGCACAGTCCTATTTGATTTTCAGTTTCTTACATGCCTCAAATGCTTCCATGTTTGAAATTTCTTCAAATCTGATATTTTTCTGAGTTTTGGTTATCATATTTTTATATTGCACATTCTGTATAGAATCCCGTATATTGACTACAATTTTTATAAAATACGCGTTGAATCTGTTGGCAATATCGTAATTATTACCACATTCTACATCATCAAATTTTACTGTCTTTATATTGTTTGTATTCTGCTTTAGCATCAGGTTTTTGATGTTGTTTTGATGTTGGTTTTTGGATCTACCAATTTTATTCATTACGAATTTGTTTTTAGCATTTGTGATGTTGATTTTATAGTCTAAGATCCGACCATAGAACGACCTTTACCCATCGCGTTACGGGTTGAAATAAATGTTAATACATATATAATTTGATATACAAAAAATAATATTCCGTAAAGGTTGCCTACAAATTCAGGTGCGATGTATAATTAATTAATAATTAAAAATTTTTTTTTTAATTATTGCACTCATTCCTTTACGCATTAAATTGTATACCAGTCGTTAGTATGTAACTTGTGCAATATGCAAACACTAGGTTGCCTATTTTTTTCCGGTGCGAATTATAGGGTTGCCAGGTTTGAACAGGTAAAAAAAAATAGTAAAATGTACCTATCGAGTAAGGAGATGAGCCTTATATCAATGTATAGATAATTTTATTACAAACACAATGATATAGGGTTGCCTGCCAAAAAATGGTGCTAAATACCGGTTGCCGAGCTTTAAAAAAATAAATATTCGCTATAAGATAGAATAAAAACACAAAATAAATTCAAAGTTTTCCAATTAATATTAGTCCAGGCGACATAGATGTAATACGGAAGTGACGCGGACCGCTCTCCTACTAGTGGACATGAAAGGGTGAAAAAATAATCCCAAAATATGCAGAGCATACTTTTCTGCATGCATTTAAAGTACAATTTTTTTTGTTATTTTTAATTATTTCTGTCATGGTAACATCTGTCAAAAAATTTTCTTCTACAGTTTGTTGCCGAGGTGGTTCTCCATCAAAAGTTTCTTTACAGTTTTTTTCTAAATGCTATAGTTTTCAAGCTATAACTACTTTTTCCCAGTGCATTTTTACAAAAAACATGAAAACAAGTAGTTTTTTGTGTTGCAATTTGTATGGAGCAAGCTTTTTTTTTTAGCAAAATGGAATATTTAATATTTCATTAAGTTATCGCTGTAAAATGCCCTAACGGGTTGGGTAAAAGACTAACAGCTTCATTGTCTAATATACAAGGTGGCGCAAAAGTAATCCTCCTATGCTATACATTTTGCGATTGACCCCTAAACTCAGTTCTGTTTTGACATTTGTGTAGTAAACACATGCGAAATACACGTTAATAAACAATGTTACGCTACACTGCTCCAGAACGCGGAATATTGCTGACTATTTATTTGGCCAATAATCGGTCGGTGACTTTGGCACAACGTGAATTTCGTCGCAGATTTCCTCCAGATTCCTTCCTGGCCGTCCAACGCCTACTGGTCAACGAGTTTTTTTTGCCGCAACTTGATGAATTGGGATTGGAAAACATGTGGTTCCAACAAGACGGTGCAACAGCACACACTGCACGTGCCACAACCGATATGCTGAAGGATGCATTTCCCGGGCGCCTAATCTCTTGTTTTGGCGATTTGCACTGGCCAGCAAGATCGCCTGATTTGACCGCTCCAGACTTCTTTTGTGGGGCTTTTTGAAGTCGCGGGTTTATGTCAACAAACCTCAGACTCTTGTAGCTCTTAAAGACAATACCCGTTGATGTAAAAAAAATTAAAACACCAAATAAAAATAATCCACAAACACAATCAAAGTTTTTAATTTTTTTTTTTTTTTACAGCCAAAAAACATTGCGCCACCCTGTACTATAACGATTATAGGGTATATTTAAAGACAGTTACCACATTTTTACATTTTACATTCATAGCAATTTGACATTCTACCGGAATCCGCAAAAAAATATTCCATTTTGCTACAATTTGCAACACGGATCCTCTACTATTATACATATCGCACACTAAATCAAAAAGAGTCACAACTCGAAATCTGAGTAACTTTCAGTTAATTGCTTCTGGATCGCTCAAAAGTGATTTGATTTTTAAAAACTTGACATCACTGTGCTCTTTAAAGAGTAATGATAATAGTCAAAAAGAAAAATATTGTATGTATTGGCTGCACTACTTTTTATTAGGCAATCTATGCCAAGAAAGCGACCTAAAAAAATTTTGAGTTGTGACTGTTTTTGATTTAGGGTGCGATATGTATTTCGAATTTCTTTATACTGAGCCCACATATAATTTGTTTTGTAATTTTGCAGTGCGATATGCTTCAATTTCTACTCTTTTTAAATTTCTCAATCTATTGGTAAACCATTTATGTGAATTGTTGCTGGTGTTGATTTTTTTATTAATTATATTCTGTTCTATAGTGCCTGCTAAACATCCTTCTATCTTCTCAACGTTTTCATTAAGACTTATTGTGTGGTTATAGCATGTGTCATACAAGGCTAAACGCTGTGTAAAAATTTGCCTGTCATATTTAAAATATTTTATATAACGAATTATTCGTAATTGGTATGGTCATTTCGATTGCCTCATGGTCTGCTATCTTTTGGTTTGCGTTCACTTGGACATTTGCTTCGACTGAGTTCGTAATAACGTAATCTATTAATGTTTTAGAACTTTGCGTTATCCTTGTATACCCGTTAACCATTTGCTTCAAACAATTATTATTTAATATTCTTTCAATTTTTCGTGGCATACATATATTTTTAATATATAACTTCTATTGATTTTAAAATTCACGGCTTTGTAAAAAATGAGGGGGCACTTCAGAAATGTGTACTCTTTTGTGAATTTCAGCTCAATCCAAAATCAAATTTACGAAATTTTTTTTTGGAAACTATTCATCCATCTACTCCTTTTTATTGAAACTGTAGAAAAGTTGTGTCTGCACACGAGCGACGCCGGCCACCTGATAGTAAGATAGTAAGTTGCGGTGCTATTGAGTTGTTAGCCTAGCTTATATCCATTTCGTAGTCTATTCATGGTATCCAGGCCCGTGCGCAGGAATTAGCCTTGGGGTGTGGTTTAATTTAGATTTGCATTCGCATACATTTTTCAATAAGATAAACATATTTGCTGAAACAGATACCTAGACCCATACATCATAAATTTAAATGTTCTTTAACTTTTCTGAAACTACATACTCTGATGCCTAAAACTATACCCTAGAAAATTTTTTTGGTTGTACACATTCAGTGTTGCCATTTTGGTACTTTTACAGCTAGATCTAGCTCTTTTTTTTGGCGTTTAGCTCTAAAATTCTGTTTTAGCTCCTAGCTCTTTTTCTGGTCCTTTCTTTTAATTTTTAGCTCTTTTTTGGCTACAAATTTATTTGGACAGATGGTATTGTAAAATTAAGAAAGTTTTTATTTCTTTTATAATCGATGTCTAAATTATTAAATTAGTTTCATTGTGTACCATGTGGCAATTCAGTTTCCCTCAAATGCCTAAATCGGTTAACTTGGTCGAGTAACATTCATAAATGCCATATATTTATATTGCAAGAATTAAAATGGAAAGGTAAAAGTAAATTGTGTGTAAACAACACTTTCCTAATTTGCTAAAGATTCTTAACAACCTTACCCCCCGTTTCTGTCTACATGATAAATAATCAGAAAAATATTTCAAAGATTTTTGATTTCTGGGTCAGAAATAAAATGACTTCATTTGGCTGTAACGCAAAAATAAAAATTATTTTTGAGTTTTATTTATTAAAATTAAATATTTTTTTCTTAACTTGAAGCTTGATAATTTTTCAAGAACACACTTTTTTTTTTGTTGAGTTAATTATGTCTACTTTTTATACGTTTTAAACATCATAAATCTATACCATAATAAATTTCTAGAAAAGTCGTAAATTAAAAATTTCTTTGAAAAAATGACTGGGGATGACTTAGGGAATGCTGTAGAGTTTATCTGATCCATTTTTAAAATTACTGTCTGTCTGTTTGAACTTAAGGATCTCGGAAACTAAGGACTGGATTTTGATGAGAGTTTCACTAATAGACTGCTCCAAGCTTAGAAACTGGCCTGCACTTTGTTTAGGGAGGTATGTACCTATGAAATTTTTTTTCTTACAGAAATTTATAACTATGAAGAAAAATTCACTTACTTTGCCAAAAAAAAAACTAAGCGTTCCTCTAAAGTTTTTGGTAACTTTTTTTTCAATTTCAGCTAAATCAGAAATCAATTGCATTGGTACACTGCCGTCCTATGTGGGTATCAGCATATCTTTAATAAAACTCTAGATAAGTTGTGTCTGTATATTGGGAATTTCTTTGAAAATATGACTGGGGATGACTTGGGAAATGTTTAGGCACAACTAAAAAGTCAAATGAAAAGGAGATGACAAAATGTCTAAGTTAGAGTATTAATAAACGGTTCAGTTGGCGTCCGTAGACATAAACGGGATAGAATGTGGAAAAAAAATATTGTTCTGAACCTTCTCTGCCTGTATATTGTCTTCTCAAGTGAGGGTATCAGAATTTTATGAACTACTTACATCCCGAGCAACGCCGGGTTTCCTGCTAGTAAAAAATAAGGTTTATGAAGTTTTATTGACACAATTCGGAAAATATGAAATGTGCTATGTTTATTTTCTACAGACTATTGATAAACGTCCATGAAAATGGCGATCTTTATCTTCTGTTAGGTAAAATAAAATAAAAACCTCACAAAATGTTTGAAAACATTCAAATAGTTGAACGTTGTCGCTCATCTGCTCTCCAAAGTTCATTTTCTCACAATTCTCTTTACGCCTACAACAAAAAGTGTCAGAAAACACCCGAAATCTTTCATATAATTGAGCCTTTCAGTTCATTCGCTCTACAATATTCATTTCTCCAATTACGGACTCTTTTTGGATGCTTTTTTTGGAGTGCTCCGACTTTGGAAAGCTGGGATTATTCGCACTTTTATGAATACATGGCTATAATTAAAGTCGGTTTAACATTGCAACTCTTCGAGGTACGGAAAATAATTCTGTCAATACTCATGAAAAAAGTAGAAGTCAGCTAGTCACTTGACACAACCGTAGCATCATTTGGCCATGACATCAATTGTACTTGGACAAATTAGGGACGTGCAATGAACTAATTAATCAGGTCCTGAATAGTACTGTTTACAGTACTTGTTAATTGAAACTGCTCACTGTTTTCATCAGTAAAATTTTTTAAAATATGCCCATACGCTACACAACTTTGTAATTTCGGAAAGCTCCAAGTGCACTTCAAAGTGCCGGACTTATGTATTGGCCAACCTTATTCTTTGCAACTTTCACAAATTCTTCTTCCGTAAAATTATTTTAACTAATTTTGTCAAAAATTATGAGTCAAGATTCAATACAAGATTTATAAACTGTATTTTGAAAATTTTTGCAAAATCATTGCAACTTAGATTTCGCTTTGGGGGGGGGGGGGGGGTTTAACCCCCAAAACCCCCCGTGCGCACGGGACTGGTCCCAGCAGATCCACCATTCCCCTTATTTGCTCTGATGTTGCCCGACTCCTTTTGGTTGCTGCAGCACTTGTTGACGCCATTCTGAAGAAACAAAGAAAAATAAAGGGCAGAAAGTGAATAAAAATATAAAAAGTATCAAAAATACTTCCCTCTGCTGAAATATCTGCTAAAAATTGCGAGAACAATTGTTTTTCTTCTATTCCTCTTTGAACTTTTCGTAAATTTTGACATTTCAGTACCAGTGATGCCCCATTTTCTCAAATTTAAAACATAGATAACAAGTGTTGTTAAATCCGAGTTAGTGAATCGCACAATTGTTAAAGTAAGAAATATACGACAATGTTAAATATCTCTATTGCGGGATTGTTAAAAGTTAGTGAATCGCGCTACTGGTATATCTTCTAGCAAGTAACGGTCGTTACCTAAAACTTTTCGAACGATATATGGCCCACGATATTTAGGCTCGAGTTTTCGTGAATCGCCTGTGTCACCTGGTTCGTTTTCGATAACGACAAGGTCTTCTTCGGCGTATATTTTTGGCTTTTGGTGGCGTTGATCGAATCTTTTTTTTTCATTTTTCGCGTTCTGTTAAGATATTTTCGGCGGCCTGGCTGCGTTTTTCGGCAGCAGGTAGTGTAGATGTTTCATCTTCTAAATCGTTGTGAACAGCCGCAAGCAATTGATTAGTCACCACATCACGCAGTTTGAAATCAAAAACCAGTTCGTTAGGGCTAAAACCTGTTTCGTCGTGAATTTATGGACCATTGAAGCTCTCTTAGTACAAGATCCAAATCTTTCGGTTGTTCTGTAGTCGTACGCAAATATGTCAGGATACTCTGGTTCGAGCGTTCGACCTGGCCATTTGCACGTGGTATTCGAACAGCTCTTTTTGTATGTTGTATATTGTTTTTGTTGCAAAAATCTTCGAATGCTTTGGATGTAAATGATGTCTCTCTGTCGGTTATTATTTGCGCAGGAAGACCAAAATAAGATGTTATTTCATTAAGCGCTTTGATTACATACGTGGATTGTCTTGGTGTCGCGAGTTGCTTTTACAATTAAAAACTTGCTAAAAGCGTCTGATATAGCCAGAACATATCACTTACCACGTTTGCTACGCGTGAATGGACCCATATGATCTAAATGAATACCATTCAGGTAACGGTTTTACTGAGTCGATGTGAAGCTCTCCCTCACGTTTTCCGGAACGTTGTTTCTGATAGCAGCAGTTTATGCAAGCTGCAATGTAGCTTTTCACGAATCTCCTAATTTGTGGGAGCCAATGCATTTCTTTAATTCGTTCGAGAGTATACTCTAATGCAGTGTGACCTGCGTCATCATGACAAAATTTTATGATGCGCCGCCTTGCACCCTTTGGTATCACAAATTTCGCACCATCCGGTTGATTTTTGTACAAACGATGATTTTTTAGCTTATAAGGTAAATGTCCATAATTTCGTGGTACTAAGGAATTTTCTGACTTTCTACCTCTCGTGCGTAAAAACGGATGAAGGAAAACTAAAAAAGTAAATTTTTCCCATTGAGTTGATCTATTAAGATAGCTTTCCATTTAATTTCAAACAAAACTAACAAATGTTTTATTTTATACAAATAAAAATGTGTGAGTACCTCAAATGTCCCTAATTTCGTGGCAAAAATTTTCTGATGTGCCTAACTTCGTGGTAAAGTGTCCCTAATTTCGTGGTATTTGGTTAAACTCTAATTTTGTGGAAAATAAAAGTTATTTTAAACGCAAATTCCTAAAGATACACAAATTTCTTTATTAAAATTTGTTCAAAAATTTTAAATTTTAAATAATTTTTTTATTGTTATTGTATTTATGAAAAGAAAGCGTTTTAAGACCAAGTAAGTAAGTAAAAAATTACTGGTATTTGTTAAAATTGACTAGTACTTAGTAATCAATTGATTAGACGGATTTTTTAATTGCTAATGATTATTTCAATTGGTTTTTGAGAAAAGGCAATTAGTAATTGATTACGATTGAAAAAAATCAAAAAAAAAACCAATAAAAAAAAATTTATTTAACTGATGCAATTTGTTACTTTTTTCAAAATTACTTTTATTTATTATTACTAAAAATGTTTTTTTTTTTAATTTTTGTGTTTTTTTTTGGTCTTTTAAGTTTTTTTTTTATTTTTAAACAAAATAAAATAACATTAAATAAAAAAGTTTTAAAACAAAAATAAACAATAAAAAAAATTAATTCAATTGATGTTACTTACTTTTTTTTATTATTTCAAAAACTGTTTTTTTTAATTTTTTGGTATATTTTTAATTTTTTTTGTATTTATTTAATTTTTTGGTTTCTTGTTAACAATGTATGTAAATGCGCAGTATACCACGAAATTAAGGGCATGCGATAAAATTGATGTACGTAATTTCGTGGTATCGCTTTAAGCGGTAATATGAGTTTTATATTTAAATTTTTTTGTTTATTATCGCTATTCATTCATAAAAAAAGCAAAAATGTATAAATCTTGGCATATTTTTTTAAATTAAATGAAAAATTTTTGAATAAAAAAAAGTTCTTTATTGCCATTATTTCGTTAAAATGTTGTGCTTCGCAGAGCTTTTCGATTAAAATATTGACGAATGGGTTAATAAAAGTGTACCACGAAATTACGTCAAAATCTTCCTCAGGGGTTTATTTAATAATTAAAATACTTAAAATAATAGGGTATCTTATGAAATGTGAAAGAAAATAAGGAAAACATAAAGTATTATATTCCCATAATTTCGTGGGTACCACGAAATTAGGTACATCACAAAAAACATGTGTCCCTAATTTCGTGGTATTTAAATATTAAATAAAATGTAAATAAAAAGTTATTGAAATAAGTTTTGCAGTAATAAAAACGTTTAAGAAATGTTAAATAAAACCAAAAAAATTATCATCAAAAAAAAAAATTTAAATATACAATTTTTACAGGCTTAACAAATTCTACTGGTCTCCTTAACAGTTTCCTTAAGAGGCCTCCGTACAAAAGGCTCATTTTCTGAGCTTCCAACTTTATAATGCTTGTTATTTAATAGGTTTAATTTTTAAAAATTTGTAAAATATCCATTAATACACCCGAAAAGTTAATCTTTATTATGAAATTTTCAGTTTTAAAAAAACTTGCCTTGTTTCCTTGTTTGAAAGAAAAAATCGAAATACCACGAAATAACGTACTACCACGAAATTATGGACATTTACCTTAGTCTTTTTTAACTGTATCTTCTATTGGTGATTTGATTTTGCCTTTTAAAATATGTATATATTGTCGCAAATTTTCTAGAAAAGTCGTAAATTAAAAATTTCTTTGAAAAAATGACTGGGGATGACTTAGGGAATGCTGTAGAGTTTATCTGATCCATTTTTAAAATTACTGTCTGTCTGTTTGAACTTAAGGATCTCGGAAACTAAGGACTGGATTTTGATGAGAGTTTCACTAATAGACTGCTTCAAGCTTAGAAACTGACCTGCACTTTGTTTAGGGAGGTATGTACCTATGAAATTTTTTTTCTTACAGAAATTTATAACTATGAAGAAAAATTCACTTACTTTGTCAAAAAAAAAACTAAGCGTTCCTCTAAAGTTTTTGGTAACTTTTTTTTCAATTTCAGCTAAATCAGAAATCAATTGCATTGGTACACTGCCGTCCTATGTGGGTATCAGCATATCTTTAATAAAACTCTAGATAAGTTGTGTCTGTATATTGGGAATTTCTTTGAAAATATGACTGGGGATGACTTGGGAAATGTTTAGGCACAACTAAAAAGTCAAATGAAAAGGAGATGACAAAATGTCTAAGTTAGAGTATTAATAAACGGTTCAGTTGGCGTCCGTAGACATAAACGGGAGAGAATGTGGAAAAAAATATTGTTCTGAACCTTCTCTGCCTGTATATTGTCTTCTCAAGTGAGGGTATCAGAATTTTATGAACTACTTACATCCCGAGCAACGCCGGGTTTCCTGCTAGTAAAAAATAAGGTTTATGAAGTTTTATTGACACAATTCGGAAAATATGAAATGTGCTATGTTTATTTTCTACAGACTATTGATAAACGTCCATGAAAATGGCGATCTTTATCTTCTGTTAGGTAAAATAAAATAAAAACCTCACAAAATGTTTGAAAACATTCAAATAGTTGAACGTTGTCGCTCATCTGCTCTCCAAAGTTCATTTTCTCACAATTCTCTTTACGCCTACAACAAAAAGTGTCAGAAAACACCCGAAATCTTTCATATAATTGAGCCTTTCAGTTCATTCGCTCTACAATATTCATTTCTTCTCTCCGAAAAGGCTCCAATTACGGACTCTTTTTGGATGCTTTTTTTGGAGTGCTCCGCCTTTGGAAAGCTGGGATTATTCGCACTTTTATGAATACATGGCTATAATTAAAGTCGGTTTAACATTGCAACTCTTCGAGGTACGGAAAAGAATTCTGTCAATACTTATGAAAAAAGTAGAAGTCAACTGGTCACTTGACACAACCTCAGCATATTTTGGCCATGACATCAATTGTACTGGACGTGCGATGAACAGATTAAATCATATTTTGATTAGTCCTAGTTCTGATTCATCAAAACCTTATTAATCAGGTCCTGAATAGTACTGTTTACAGTACTTGTTAATTGAAACTACTCACTGTTTTCATCAGTAAAATTTTTAAAAAATGACCATACGCTTCACAACTTTGTAATTTCGGAAAGCTCCAAGTGGGATTCAAAGTGCCGGACTTATGTATTGGCCAACCTTATTCTTTGCAACTTACACCAATTTCTTCTTCCGTAAAATTATTTTAACTAATTTTGCCAAAAATTATGAGTCAAGATTCAATTCAAGATTTATAAACTATATTTTGAAAATTTTTGCAAAATCATTGCAACTTAAATTTGCCCATGGGGGGGTTTCAACCCCCACAACCCGCCCGTGCGCACGGGCCTGATGGTATCTAATAACTGGTCTCGTTAGTACTTCTTGCCTAGCACGGCAAATTCATTCTCATGGTTGTGTCAAGTGAACAGCTGACTTCCTCTTCTTCACGTTTTTAACTTGCCATGTAATGTAGAATGTCATAAAGAGAAAGATTTAACTGTTGACTTTGAATATTGGCTTTTGAATATTGAGAAAAAATTATTCAAATTAAAAGAAATTTTTAACAATTATTTGTACAAAAATAAAAATGAAAAAGCTTTGCTGGTTATTGCACCATCGCGAAGGAATTACGTGTCGGAAGTCGTAAAAAGAAAACAATCGTTGTCATTTAAAATTTTTTATTACTATGACATTCCAGTTTACAAAAACTAGAAAAGCTTTTCCGTTTTAATTGCTGGCTGCGCATACCTATAACAACTCAGACAGACAAAATTGTGCCTATTGAAGTATAACAATTCTTAGGTATAATTAAATAGGAAAAGGGTTGTTGGTCGAATCTAAGATGTTTTCTTATACAAATTTCAAGAATGCAGAAGCACATCACACAACTTTCTCATCTGTTCCATTTGTATGGACGCTTAGCGATTAGCAATTGAATTTGTTTAATATATCGACAAATAGTTATAATTATGTATAATTTATCAAGCACATGTAAGAAATAGCTTTTTAGAGTAACGTATTAATTTGATACATATTTTTTCTTATTAAATTTATTCAAAAATGAAATTAAGACGTGCAAAATCATTTATCACGTCTTCATTGTCCAGTTCACTTCTTCGGTGAACAGTCATGAGGGCTAGTCCATTCAGACTTTCTTGGTCCATCGAGTTCCTCGAAAAAGTTTTAAGGTCGAAAACGAACGTTCTGCAGTGCACGCAGTGACAGGCAATGTTGCATAAATTTTTAGTAAACTAAAAATATTTGGGAAAAGCCCATTTCTTTTTACATAGAGCAAATTCTACAACAAGAGCTACCGTATCAATGTTTTTGTAAATATTTAACTCACTAGCGTCAGAGGCGGTAAAAGACACATCGGTATTTGCACATACATATGTAGATAGGGAATAAAACGCACCAAGTTTGATATGGTTGCTTTATGCTGAATAAATCTATTTTCTTTTTGCGTTGAAATATTGCCAAGAAAAGGCACTGCTATGGCGAATTTATAATAAGCTTTTGGATCTCCAGATGTATTATTTACTTCGATCTTTTCTGTGAAAGAAATTCGAGGGAGTTTTACTTCTCCATTGAAAGATTCTAAAAGATCTTTAGCGTACTCGTATGATGTAATTTTTCCTAATTATTTATCGGAATCGCAACATCGGGCATTCCCACCCTATTTTACTTCGGTTCTTACAATAAAACCGAATATAATTTATTTATAAGCCAGTTTTCTTAATCAAAATTGGACTAGGCTGCTTTTGCAAATTCAAACTAGGAAAAAACAGGACGATAATATTTATATAATTCGATACTTATAATGACTAGTCATCGCATTTGACTTTCTTGTTTTTCCTTAAACTGTTTGATTCGATCTTATTACGTAAGAAGTAAATAAATAAGTGAAAATAAAGCAAATTATACATTATTCTGAATCGAAATCTTTAGCCGATAGCCTTGTTGATTGCATAAACTATAACAACCACCACTAATAAGGGTTTTTAAGCGGCTACCACCACCATTTCAGCCAGCATAGAACCAACCACCGCCAACGATCCGGCCCAGCAAGTCACCCTGGCATTCTGAAACCCCTCGAAAAATTTAACATTATTATATTTGGCATTGGGTTCACCTTAATTATTCATCCTACATAACTATTATTGTGGTCCTCTATATGTTAGCAAATAGCATTCAAATGGTTCCTTCAAAAATTGTAAATAGCCGTTTAGGAAATACATAGATGTGGACTAGTCTGACTTCACTTCGAATTTTTTTAAACATGTTTTCGGCCTGAGTTATATGGTTTTTCACTGAAGGGAAGTTCTGTAGCCACTAAATGAGTTACGAGAGTAATTGATAGTAAGTAATATAATTTTTATGTTATACGGGAGGGATAAACATTTTTAAATTAAACATTTCAGAAATTGAATTTACAGCATAGTCAAAATTAATTTCCATTCGCGAGCTCTCCTTATCCAATAACAAGCATTATCGTAAACGAGTATATATGTACGAGCTTACATATGTATGTGTATACATATGTATGTACATTAGAGCGGTTCGATTTTTTTACATCAGTGGCACATGGAGATTGTGATTATTTGGATCATTTCAAGTATTTTTGCCGAAGAAACTATAGGTCTAACATGAATTTCGAGCCAGCAGTTTTTTCGATAAACTTATTTTTTCTTCAAAAAGTGATTCAATTGTTTCAAAACCGTGTTGAAAATTAACAAAAGAAATTCTCTATATGCATCTGGGGGTTTTTGGGGTCGAGGAATCCATTTCCGGTATAAATTTTTTTTTGCCTCCCGCTAGAGGCAATATCTTCCAGAAATCTATGAAATTTAACTCTCTTATAAAGCAATTACAATTACTGAATAGCTCAGCGTGAAAATTAAAGTATAGGGAGGTGCACTTAAGCAAAACTTATATCGATATTATATGGTTTTTTTTTTTTTAATTTTTTTATGAATTTTGCAAAACGAATTGTTTTCATTCAAATTAAAATTTCATTCTTTATATGCATATGGAGGTTCCGAATATCTATGAAATTTGACTTTCTATATGAGAGCCGCTGCAATTTTTTGATGCAACACAGTGTAATTATGACATATCTACATACTTTTCAATTTCTGCTTTGTCTACACTATTATTGCTTAGATAAATAAAAACACTATTAGTGCTTATACTAAGTTCTATACACCCAAAGACACCCTGCAAACCTTCAAAGTGATTGCAAGTGCCCCTGTGCGTTATAAATATTTAACAAAAAACCAGAGAACAGAGGAGAAGTGAAAGTAATGCATCCGAAACCATGGTACTTCGCTCAGCTCTTAATGACATTGAGGCCAACGTTCCCTCTTCATTGAAGGCAATTCCAAACACGCATAAAAATGTTCACTAACAAGGTCAAATAAAAGCATGCATAAATTGTTTTTGAACCAGTTGTCATGCTCGAATTGCGTATCAGGTAGCTTTTATCACCAGCCCTGTACACACTTTCCTTTAGAACCAAAAACTTGGGGTTTTCATAATGACACTACGTCTTTTTCTTG
Source organism: Sphenella marginata (assembly GCA_951509765.1). Classification (NCBI taxonomy): domain Eukaryota; kingdom Metazoa; phylum Arthropoda; class Insecta; order Diptera; family Tephritidae; genus Sphenella; species Sphenella marginata. The sequence continues at coordinate 119,022,005 of OX608078.1, forward strand.
TATTTATTTTGTATTTTGTGCGAAAGGAACTGTCTTATACAATTTTCATATTGGTGCAAACGGGCGAGCTATGTTAAAAAAACTAACGAAATACAACCAAAATACAACCTAGGCTGTGAAAAACAAACGAAAAATTTTGTATTTCGGTAGCTATTTTCGACAGTTAGCTGTTTTTCGTTACCCAATAAGCAAAATACGTTTTCTGTAAGCTTACTATAAATTTACTTTAGCAAGCTTTACGTTTGGAAAACGTTTACTATAACCATTGTAACACGTTTGGAAAAAATTGTCGACTCAATGAAAGTGATCCATTTTTCAATAATTGGAATTGAGGCTTGGGAAACGATTTTTAAAAAAAGAAATTGCATAATGGGAAAGTCATAGATTTTCGGAACATTGTTGTTGATTTTCGGAAAAAAGATGTTGAAATACAAAAAATGGACGGAAGGACCCTCTGGCGGACGTTAAAAGATAAAATTAATACCGGAAATGGATTTACCGACCCAAAAAACCCCCAGATGCATATAAGTAATGAAATTTTAATTTGAATGAATACAATTCGTTTTGCAAAATTCATAAAAAAAAATTTAAAAATCAAATTACACTTTTATAAACCATATAATATCGATATAAGTTTTGCTTAAATGTACCTCCCTATACCTTAATTTTCACGCTGAGCTGTGCAGTAATTGTAATTGCTTTATAAGAGAGATAAATTTCATCGATTTCTGGAACAGAAGAATTTAGAATCAAACCAAGAAAACAGCGAAAACGCCCTCTAGCGGACGTCAAAAGAAAAAATTAATACCGGAAATGGATTCCTCGACCCCAAAAACCCCCAGATGCATATAGAGAATGATTTTTGTTAATTTTCAACACCGTTTTGAAACCAGTAAATTACTTTTTGAAGAGAAAAAAAACTGCTAGCTCGAAATTCATGTTAGACCTATAGTTTCTTCGGCAAAAATACTTGAAATGATTCAAATAATAATAATCTCCATGATTTTTTTTGGGTCCATACAAATCGACCCACCCTAATGTACATATATTAAAAACATGTCTGATAAAACTTTGCATCGTTGTTTGGCATCTGAAACTTTGGGAGAAAATCACAAAATGTGAGTGGTATGTCACAATGATAGCGTTCAAGTACATTTTTGTAAGGTTAACACCTATCCTTACTTAATTGCGCAATTTTTTACGTTTTTTACGGTTTTACATAGGTAAAGCAAAGATTTCAATTTACATGGATTTGTCTGGAACCTATCTTCAGTGTATCGGGGGATATGTGCATTTAAAAAAATAAATTATAATAGATAAGCATAGCTTATGGAAATATGGTCAAAATTCGTCGCCTCCCCTAAGTGTAGGCTGGCCATTCAGCATTAATCACCCCCTATCTTTGTCAACCATGGCCTGAGTGGATGACTTGACAAGTCAACTATCCTTATTATTCATCACATAACGATTATCTGTTATATAGCGCGATTCTGTAACTTTTTTAACGCCAAGTGTTAGCGTTAACTTCGCTTAACACCATTTTTAACACTTTTTGCGATTCTATAACTTTTTTAACGCCAAGTGTGAGCGTTAACTTCCCTTAACACCATTTTTCGCCCCTGCGGGCTGGGGCTTAGAATATGCCCGCGGTAGGCATACCGGTCGTAAGAGGCGACCAATATGCACAAAGGTAATGATGTGCAACTCGATGGTTGATCTACGGATATGATGCCTCCCACCTCTCATTACCCATCTTCTCTTTCCTTTCGGAAGGAGGGATGACATGACCTAGAAGGTTGCACTGGTCATACCAAATCGCTCCCACGACAGTCGGGCAGTACCGCAAGGGAGTACCGGAGCGTACCGGATTCATATCCGGCCAAGGACTGTTATTTCGACAACACTCCCCAAAACCTTCGGGTAGTGATTTTGTTGTTAAACCAACAACAACAACAACAACACCATTTTTAACACTTTTCGCGATTCTGTAACTTTTAACCACACGAAAAGTGTTAGCTAACACCTTTAAAGGTGGTTAGTTAACGCGAAAAAATGTTGTGGTGTTAAAAGTCATAGAAAATAAGTTCTCCGAAAGCCTGAAACCGAACTCTCAACGATTATCACCTGCGCTACTGCGACATGAATGTCGCCGCATTAAAATACCGTACTTAAGATGAGTACAGTTTTCCCCTCAATTTGAACTACATTACCACACATAACAGTTGATTGTATTTTAGTGTTAAGCATGATCCAATAATACATGTCGTGTCGATAGGCCACCTGATTATTATTTTTTTCTCGAATTTTGACAATCAAAATATTTTTCAGTACGATTTTGACTATAAACCCACAAATTACAAAAACAAAATACGTGGACAATTTTTGTGTGTTGGTATGTTTGTCGAGCTGCTACGACCTGTTATGGTTGGATCATGGTGTTAAGGAAAGATATAGAATCGCAGTTTCGTTAAGAGCAAACGCCAAAATTCGGTGATAAGCTTAACACTCGCCGATCGCACTACAGAAGAATACAAACACTTGCGAGATGCAATAGTGAATGATGGCAATGGTAATGATATCGGACGTTTAACAATTTTAACATCGACATATGTTGGAAGTCCGCGCCATATGCACGATTATACGCAAGATGCAATGTCATACGTTCCCAAATATGGTCTGTCTCGACCTATTCATAACCAGTGTACGAAAATAAACTCTATTGTACAGTACAATTTCGTTTTGTTTCTTACTTTCATAATTCAAAACAAAACAAAACCCAACGGCTCAGTTCACTTTTCAATTATAAAATACTTTTTTTGAAAATTACATGAAAATCAGAAAACAAAACTAAACAACTTTTTATGTACTTATGCATTTGTAGTGATTAAACAGCAAATTGACATAGGGACTTCTCTTTTTGCTCATTACCGTACTTATAACGCATAGTAAAGCTCAGCATGCATATTTCAAGTGGAGGCATCTTTTGAGAGCAGGGATGGGCAGTTTCGGCAGAGAGTGGTTGTTGCATGCACGGAATTATTTACAACAGCGTGCGTACGAAGCAGGTGCGCGTATAGTGATGACGAAAACTTCGCCCGCTGGGCGACGCTGCCAGGCTTGCTTAAGGGTAATAGGTCAAACAGAATCAGTCCGTGAATACGTCAGATACGTGACGTACGTCAATCTTAGAGCAAATTCTATTTTGACGTATCCGTCGTATCTGGTGTTACGCATACAAACACCCGAAGTCTACTTTGCTGAGTCTGCTGAACGCTTGAACAGTTCACCTTGGCTACATTCTTGGGAGTTGCACTATTGAGGCGCACGGACAGTGATGGAACGCATTATCTCCTGCCGCGGTTGCAACCATCCGCCCGCGAAAGAGACGGTGGAGCAACTGCTTTGCGATTGTAATTAATACGGGATGCACAAGCGTTTAAAAGGCGGAATCTTCGGCCATTCTTAAATCCTTCCGTTTTTTGTAAATAATTCTACGCTGGCATTTTCTATTTTTTCTCTGCTAACGATTTGAGTTATTGTGACCTCCCCGCCACCATCTCTGCCATTACTTTTTTTTACCAAATAGTCTTGGTATATTTTGAAATGAAAATTTTTCAAATGCCTTTCTAAATTGCCCGCGTGGCTATTTAAAGCTTTGTCATTATCAAAATCGAAGAGTTTGCGCAGTATACTATTTTTCGGTCGCGGCATTTTTGAGTTAGTTTTAGAGCGAAGTTAATCTCTACATATAATAAAATTGTAACAGGTCGATGTCTGTACATGGCAGATATCAACAAAAAATTGATTGGGGGAAGCATTATTAAACGAGTAGAATCCAAATCAACCATTTTTTTAATTTTTGTGTGTCTGTCTGTCTGTCCATATGTTTGTGGCCGTATCACTCTGAAAGTACTGAATGGAATTGAATAATATTATATAGGCTGGGGGCGTGGCACCGCCCACTTTTCCAAAAATTAATATAGCCTATGCTTTAACCCATGATCCCAAGAATATACTGTGAAAATTTCATAAAACTCGGTTGAGTACTTTGGACGCCTATAAAGGACACTCATTCATTTTTATTTATAAGATATATGCATGTTATATTATATATTTCGTTTTTAGATGACGGATAAAGTGAAGAAACTGATGCAGATCCAAACCATACGGAAGCAATCAAGCTTAATGTTGGTTATAGAGAATACGTCGGCAAACAAAAACTATTCATCGTTGGATTTTTAGACGCTCAACCTAAAGTTTAAGATATTACTTTTTGCGATATCTCAACCGGTTTTGGAGGTATCGCCCAATATGTGGACCAGGGGTGACCAAAAATGTCTTAGTACAATATGGATGTCAAACGAAAGGTGTCAATGAGTGCTGTTCTATGCGATGCGCTTAATTGAAATATCTGAAAAATTTTCAATTATACATATATCTTCAAAAATTACGGGCGGAAAAAGAGAAAAAAAAATAATTTGTACGCATACGAAGTCGCGGGCACCAGCTAGTTGTGAAATACAATTTTTTTTTGAAACGTTTGTGTGTACAAATAAATATTTGTTGGAATTGTCACAAACAAAAGGCAAACGTTTGGAAAATGTAACAAAATGTACAAAACCAAAATGACATGATACACGTTGAGCAAATGTACAGTATTTTGTACTGTTTATTTTCGTACCCTGTTCATAACATTCACATGCAATCCACAGTGGTCTGACATAAAAAACAATTTATTTGATAGTCAGAATCCAACAGATCGACACGATACAACAGCACGTGTATTTTGACAGAAAGAACTTTTGGGGAGGTGCGTTTCTGGATGTATTCGATTGAATGGCAAAAGAGAGGGCTGTCGCACGCGCATATCTTGATATGGCTGCTTCGTAAAATAACACCCGATCAAATTGATATTATTATATCAGCTCAAATTTTAGATGAAATCAGTGATCCAGAATTATTTGAAGTTTTCACGACAAATATGATCCATGGCCCTTGCGGTTAGATAAATATGAATTCGCTATGCATGATCAATAGAAAATTTTCCAAGCGGTACCCAAGAGCATTCACTTCGGATACAATTACAGGTGCCGACGGATACCCGTTGTACCGACGTCGGTCACTGGAGGATAATGGCCATACAACAACAATTCAAATACGCAGTCAAGAGATTGGAGTTGATAATCGTTGGATTGTGCCTTATTCTCCACTATTGTCAAAAGTATTTCAGGCTCACATAAATGGTGAGTACTGTGATTCTGTGAAATCGATTAAATACATTTGCAAATATGTGAATAAAGGCAGTGATATGGCTGTTTTAGGAGTAGCTGGTGACAATAGCGTTGATGAAATCGCTCAATATCAAATGGGGCGCTACATTAGTACCAGGGTTGGGCATAGTGCACTAAATTTAGTTGTTGTTGTTGTTGTTGTAACGCCACGTAGCCCTGCCTAGGTAGTCCGTATCTACCCAATAATGTCCCCCTGCCTAAACCGTCACTAAATTTAGTGAGCACTACTGGTTTCACTAGCACTATTTTTTTAGTGATAGTTAAAACTGAAATTCACTATCACTAATTTTATAGTGATAGTGAAAATTCAAAAACACTATAACTAAATATTTAGTGATAGTGAAAATAAATTGCACTACCACTTGGAAAATGCACTAAATTACCACTAAAATTAGGAAGCTTAGGTTGATAACCCATGTTTGCTAGTTACCTTCGTAGGTAATATAATAGTTTATAATTATATTTCATGTAAATAAATAAATCCATCAAATAAGTAAGCATATAAGTAGTTCTAGTTTTTAAAATTTTTATTTGCCTTCTTTGAATAAATGATGTCGTAGCGATCGTACGTGTTTTTCCTCGCTTAGTTTTCATTTGTTTAAATGTTTAATTGTTAATCCTAGTTATGTGAGACTTTGACTCTATTTCATACTTGCTTTTAGCAAATTGCAGTGGAAATTGTGTATTGAGATAGTGACTCTAATATTTTATTAATCTCTATAAAGTAGTTTAAATAACTTAAATTACTGATAGTTTAATCATGCCTTGTGTGTGTGGAAATCGGGTTGAACGAGGCCAGCCGAGGGTCGAGTGTGCAAAGTGCGGCGGCTTTTTTCACATACATTGTGTTGGTATCCGACCGGCAGATGTCGAATTTCTGCAAAATTCCCATCAAAGTTTCTTTTGCATATCTTGCGCTGCTCAGCGTCGCAATTCTCTCCGTTCGCCTCCCCCTTCTCTCATAATGGAGGAAACGACGAAACTGGTTTCTAATGAAGCTTCTGACGGCGCAACTAATGCTTCGAGTTGTCCCGTTGACAACAATAATCCCGCGATTGCCTCTCTCTGTGCTCAAAATGCCAATATGCATAATTTGCTTATCGACCTTAAGAAGGACAACAACAACTTAATGTCAAAATTTGATACTATGCACTCTATCTTACTCTCCTGCTTCTGCTAATTTCGTCAACACCAAAACCGTATCAAAAGGTAATAACAAAGCCAAGCACTCATCACAAAATTCTACGTCAACAGTTAAACGTTCTCTCACTGCCACCCCCTTACCAGCAGGTGCTGTTGATATACCTCAAACAGATGCTGCTGCCACTAATACTATTGCAATTTCTAACTCAGTGACTTTGTGCGCTGTGACGTCGCCGTCAGCAGGCGTTAGCACTGCTGCTGCTCACTCTCTCATCGAAGATACTGCTATTGGTTCTCTGCCTACTTCATCTCGTCAGCCTGTTGTTGGAAACGAAAATGATAATGTTCACAATGAAAACAACAATAATTTGTCTCGTGAATCTATTGTTGATGTTGGCGAAACTGCTGAAATTGATAATGATAATGGACAGTGGACAGAGGTGGTGCGTAAAGGCCGCAGAATTAATAACAATAACATTAATAATAATAATATTGGCAACCAGGCTCGAATTATTGGCACAAATGATTGCACTGATCTTGAAGTTGCCGATCGTTATAAATGGCTTCATATATCCTCTTTTTCGCCATCTGTGTCTGAGGATAATATTAAGGGTTATGTTGCTAAACAAGCTAAGATAGAAGCAAAAATGCTCTCATGTGCTAAACTGGTGAAAAAAGATGTTTCACTATCTGACCTGTCTAGAGTCAGTTTCAAATTGGGTGTTCCCGAGTCGTCGTATGAGAAGCTGCTATGCTCGGATCTGTGGCCAGCAAACGTCATGGTTAAGCCTTTTAAGTTTTTTCGAAGGGCTCAACGGAAACCACTACGGAGGTAGTAAGGCGTGACAATCGCCTTATTAAAAGTAACAGTGGATTGAACATCTATTTTCATAACTTGTCTGGCATGCGGACCAAAGCAGACTTGGTATACAACTTTAGTGCACAGTTAGATTATGACATCTTCGTATTCGTTGAAACTTGGCTAAATGGAAATTTCTTTGATTCTGAGTTTTTTGACTCAAAGCTTTTTAATGTATTTCGCAAGGATCGTGATGTAGAAAAAACTGGCTGCAATCGAGGTGGTGGTGTTTTAATTGCCATCAAACGTGAATTCCGTGCTTTTTTAGTGCAATTAAATAATGATGATTCCTTGCTGGACCAGATCTGCGTTTCTATTAGTGGTACCGCCTCGCAAGGTTCTCTGAATGTTATGGCTTCTTATATACCACCTTCGAGCGCCTTTGAGTTATACAAGGCTCATGCAGATAATATTGTTTCTTTAGCTTTAAGTGATTTTAGTGATAACCATCTTTGTGTACTAGGTGATTTTAACCTATGTAATGTCAATTGGTCACTCAGTACATCTAATAACGGCCTTACGCCTTCTAATCTTTCTGGGAATCATGAATTGTACCTCATTGATAATTTATTGAGCCTAAATTTATTTCAAATTAACAATAATGTCAATTCTCTAAACATACTTTTAGATCTTGTATTTATAAGTGATAATATTAATTGTGAAGTAAGGGAGTGCATGAACCCTATTACGCCTAGTGACAAGCATCATTTGCCTCTGATTACTACAGTTAAGTTTTATTGTTTTGCTTCGGAGAATTTTGAAAGCAGTGTTTCTTTCAATTTTAATTCATTTGATTTCTCCTGTTTTAATGATTGCTTATTTCTAATAAACTGGGAGGAGCTACTTGAGGGACTTGATACCGCTAATAGCTTCCGCACTTTCAAAACTATTTTATACAACCACTGCTTGGATTGGATTCCGGTTAAACGTAAAAGACCCTATAAATTGCCATGGTACTCAAGGGACTTAAAGAAATTGAAGAATCTTAGGAACAAATACTTTAAAAAATTCAAAAACACGAAGAATCATTTGTTTTTTACTAAATACAAGTTTTATCTTAGGAGTTTCAACAATTTGGATAAGTATCTGTACACAAATTACATACGTAACATTGAGTCGAACATTAAATCGAACCCGAAATCCTTCTGGAATTATATGAAGTCAAAAAAATGTTGCGCCAGTGTCCCGACAGGCGTTTTTCTTGATGACAATTCTGCGAATTCCCCAACTGAAACAGCCAATTTATTTGCGGAGTTCTTCAAATCGAATTTTAACCCAGAAGTTAATAGCAATCAAACTTTTGAATTTCCGAAGAGCCAGGACTGTGCTGTTAACTTTGGATCGCTATGCCTCTCTTCTGAGGATATAAGTAAAGCCATTATTAAGTTAAAATCCTCCTATCGGTCTGATGTTGACGGCTTGTGCCCTGTAGTGCTAAAGTGCTGTCCAGCTTTAATATATCCGTTAAGACTGATCTTCAATAAATCCTTGTCCTCTGGGGCGTTCATTGATGATTGGAAAATAACTTCTATTACCCCAGTCTTTAAAAGTGGCAACAAGAATGATGTCCGCAACTACAGACCCATATCTAAGCTGTCTACTATTTCTAAGATCTTTGAGCATGCCGTCAATGCAAAGCTAAGTTTTGCTGTCAAATCTCTTATTTCTCCCTATCAACATGGATTTGTCGCTGGCAGATCAACTGTTTCTAATCTTGCTGTCTTTAGTGAATATTGTATAGAGTCATTTTCTGCTGGGTTTCAAGTTGATTGCATCTACACAGATTTCTCTAAAGCTTTTGATAGAGTTTCTCATAGAGTTTTGATAGGTAAATTAGCTTCTCTTGGCTTTCATTCCTCGTTCCTGCGATGGATTGCCTCTTATTTATTTAACAGGCAATGTGTTGTTAATATTGATGGTGTATCCTCCAGGCCTTTTGTTGCTACTTCCGGTGTACCCCAGGGTAGTATATTGGGACCGTTATTTTTTATTCTTTTTATCAATGACATTAGTAGTTGCTTCTCGTTCGCCAAGTGTTTGCTTTACGCTGATGACCTGAAGTTATTCTCAGCAATTAAGGGCCCAGATGATGCCTCAAGATTACAAAATGACATTAACAAACTCTATCGCTGGTGCGAGGAATCTTATCTTTCCTTGAACCCCGCCAAATGTTTCCACATAACTTATGCCAAAGTAACTAATACGCTACATACGATTTACAGAATTTCAAATTGTGAGCTTCAGTGTGTTAATGAGATTAAAGATCTTGGTATTATCTTTGATAGTAAGTTCTCGTTTAACAATCACGTAAACTATATAACTGCTAAATCATATTCTATGCTTGGTTTCGTTAGGCGTAATACTATGAATTTCTCAGATCCGTACACGATCAAGTTATTATTCACGGCCTTTGTTAGGTCGCGTTTGGAATATGCAGTTTTTATTTGGAGGCCAAGCCAGCAGACAGCTGTAAATAGAATAGAGCGTATACAGAAGATCTTTCTTAAATACGCTCTTCGACCTTTAAACTTCTCTGAACCTATGCCTCCTTATTCTTCTCGTCTCTTGCTATTAAACCTTAAGTCCTTGTTGGATCGTAGATCTATTATCTGCCTAAGTTTCGCTTATAACATTATTAATGGGTTTATTGACTGCCCATACTTGCTGGAGCGGTTTCGATTTAATGTTCCTCAACGTTCCCTCCGAAATTTCTATCCGTTTTATGGTGATAATCTTAGAACTAATTATGCCTGTAATGCTCCTATTGCCCGTGCTATACGTGAGTTTAACTCACTGAGCGTTACGGTTTGCTTGGATTTTTCACTACCAAGATTTACATTTTTAATTATTTTAAACTCTGCATTTTAAGTTCTCCGGTCCATACAACTATGTATATTAGTTTCATAATTTAAGCTCTACACTTAGTTTAAGAACTATTTAATATATTTAATCTGTAAGGATTTATTCCATTGACTGCAAATAAATGAAATACCAGCATTTCAAAATTAGAGTCATTAAGATTTTGCCTCGTGGATCTATTAATAATTCCTGCAAAGGAAAATAGTCTTTCCACTGGCGCAGAGGATGGAAGAGCTGCGTTATATTTTAAGAACATCTTTCTTATTGCATCAATGTTGCTATCATCATCGTTCAAGTAGAAATCTACTTCGGTTGATATGGCTCTGCCATGTGAGCTTATATATTGACTTATATCTAAAGAATGAAATTATTATAAACAATACACAGATTGGCTTTATTCAATCAAATGCCTTTAGCGTCATTGTCGAATTCCAGAAATCGTTTAGTAGCACGCATGGAAGCTTGCGAATTATTTTCACCCTCAACGGTATTATTTTTAAATTCCATCGGGTATACTTTTATTTTGTCCCGAACGTGGTCTACAGTGTATGAATTAGCACTTTCCAGTAAGACCTTGCAAAACTTTGATTTGATATCGGGGATGATGGTTGCGGCAATAGCTGCATCCCAGGAGTCAGAGTGCAAATAAAAATATTTTTCAAATCTTTCGAGTAACTTGGACTCCATTTGACTATTAACTTCCGTGAGAAATTTGAGATTTTCGGAAGCTAAACGCCGAATTTTTATTTTTATGGACACCAATGTGGGTATGAAGTAGCCAAAGAATATATTTTCCTCTTTTTGAAGAAAGTCAATAGCTTCTGCAATAGGTTGCATTATTTTTTCATACTCCTCTAAATACTTAATTTCTCTCTCGTCAAAATTTGAGATTTCCAGCTTGTAACATAGCTCACCTAATTTGTGCTTAACCTCTATTAGTTTTCGAACCGAATCATACATTGAGTTCCATCTCGTAACGCAAGGCGTAACCAGACGTCAGGATAAAACACTTTTTATTACTTCCGCAGATTTCGGTCTGCTTAGTTTTGTACACCTGTTGGTAAAATGTGAGAAGTAACGTAATAGTAAACGATTAAAACATATTTAATCAGAAAAAGATCGAAACCGAAACCGTTTCAATGCCGGGACCGGTTCTAAACCGTTTTGAATTTTTTTAATGTCTTACTTCTACCCTTAAAATTTTTCATGGGAGATTGTGGAGCAAGCTAAAAAAAGACACGTTTTGACATCATTATCAAAATTCGGAAAGAGGAAATTTGATTATAGTTAAATGAAGCTATCGAAAAAAATTGACAAGATCCGAAAAAAAGTTATGAAAATGCACACCCTTTTTGAAGCTGAATATGTACATAGGTACTTGAGTTTTGTAGTGGTAAAATTCTTCTGTACTCGTGTTTTTATTTGGAAACCGAAAGCAGAACGGCACCGTAACTGAAACCTAAATAAATGTTGAAGAACGAAACCGGAACAGAAATCGAAACACGTTACAAAAGCGAAACCAGAACGTTATTTTCATGATTTATATATATGAATAGTTGACGTGAATAGCATTGTAGGCTCAAATTTGTATTTCTAACCTGTTGAAAGCAGTTTTATGGATATTGCGATCTGCCTAATTTGTAGAACTCTCTAATATTTTCGTAAAATCAGTTGTGGCCAAAAGGTTAAGCGTATGACTGGAACATCGAAAATGCTTTGACAAACTATGCTCATAATTATGAAACTCAAAGCTGGTATAATGTATGAACATATGTATGTATGTTTGTACAAATTATTATTGGCGATCTTTACTGTATTGTTGGTAACAGTAACACTATTACTTTTCAACATTTACCATTGGATATCAAATCAAATTTTTAGTAAAATATCATGACTCACTACAAGTTTAGTGATAGTGCATTTTGTAGTGATAGTGTATTTTGGAGTTATAGTGCAATTTTTCACTATCACTAAAAGGGATAGTGATAGTGATTTTTAATTTTCACTGACACTAATATTTAGTGATAGTTAAAATCAAAAATCACTATCACTAAATTTTTTTTTAAAAAATAGTGGTAGTGCATTTTTAGTGGTAGTGCATTTTTAGTGGTAGTGCAAATATGCCCAACCCTGATTAGTACTAATGAAGCTCTTTGGAGAACTTATTCATTTCCAATTCTTGAGCGATATCCTGCTGTGGTTTATTTAGCTGTTCATCTTGAAATTGTCCAGCGTGTGTATTTAACCGATGCAAATGTACAGCAGAGAGCAGCACAGCCACCAGCAACAACATTAACTGCATTCTTCAATTGTGCGAAAGCGATGAATTTGCCAGAACGTTGCTGTATTCAGATGTAACGCATTATTTCACTTGGACTGCAAAGAAATTGGAACGACGTAAACAAGGAACACCTCTTGATGGCAATCCGGGTGTTTTTTTGCAGATACCATGTGAAGATTGTACACAGTCCACAGCCGGTTCTTTCGTACCGGAACGACTCTTGTTAATTCAGTGTAACCCTGTCTTAATCTGTCAAGCAATCCCTTGTAGCAGAGCTGCTTCACTCTTTCTTGTTACATGAAGGTGTTAAATCTAACCCCGGACCAAGAGACTAGATTGCTGCGTCTGTGCAGCTGCCTTTTTGTGTTTTTTGAACGATAAAATATCACTCAAAGAATAACGTTTACTAGCGAGCAAAAAAAATAAAACTCAAGGGTAAGTTTTATTTCCTCTTAAAATAATACAACTCAAAAGTAATGATTAAGTTGTAATTAATATAGGATTCACTCAAACTTTTTTCAATCATTGTAGATTTGAGCATCAAGAGACATGCTCATTCATGTACTTGAAACTGTTCTACGATAGGAGGAAGCCTTTGAGTTTCTACTTTAAAAATACCAAATTAATCATTATTGGTGATCCAAACGCTTCAAATGGACAGCTATACGTGGCCTGCTCAAGAGTTGGAACTCCAAATTGTTTGTTTGTGATCGCTTCCAATGGGCAAACGAAAAATATTGTATACCCAAATGTTTTGGATTGACATTAATAATTTTGAAATACAATGCATTCCCATCATAATAAAAAAATTGATAATATTTCATTTCCGGCAGTGCAAAGGGGTCCGCCAGTTGTAATTTAAAAAGGAAATTGATCTATTTTATAAAGATAGCCGATTCTTAGTAATCCAAGTACGCTTGTTTCTTTTTTCTTTCGTGTCTAGGTGATATATGCTGTTGAATATCAAATACAGACCAGGCAGAAGTTGTTCTACCTAAAATTTAACTTTCCTACATTTAACAAATTATGATTTCATTAGCAGACAGGATCGCAACATCGGTACCTTGTTGGACTCATATCAAACCTGCTTAAGACCGTAACCTAATTTAACAAAAAAGTATAAACGCACGACCCGACGCGATCGTACAAATCATTTCTGTATTAGCGTCATCTGCATTATTTTTCATTTGTTGAAAACATTATTTGCAAACTAACAAAATATAATTCTGCTGAATTCTGCATAACAAACAACATATCGAGTCGCGCGCCGCAGCTGGTTTGATATGAAAAAACTTCAATTCTCGAGCATGTTATTTCATAGTATACATACATATATCATACCTACAAAACTTCTGAACCTATAGTGAAATTTTCATAGAGATCGTCTTGAAACTTCCAACACAATATAATGGGCTTGGCACCGCCCACTTTTCCAAAATTATGTAAATCTATCTTAACCCTCGTAAGTGCATAACATCGCCTGTAGGCGGGTTATACAAAGTCGTTCCATTAATATAAAATTTTGGGACTTTTAAAATAAATTGTAAGCAGAACTGTCCAGAGTATCTAAGCCCTCATTTATGTGCAGTTTATTTTGCAATTCAATTGATTGATTTTAGTATATGTCAGTTTGAAGTTGTAAATGGTGCAATTTGCCTGATTTTAATTATTTGCGTTTATTGTTAGTTTAAAAAAAAAATTTAAATAGTTTACGGTGCTCTAGAGTGAAAGAAAAAATATAATACTATTTTAAACAGTGTTCTTTAGACATTCTAAGCATTTTTTGTGAAAAAAGTTACAGTAGAGAGGTAAGTAAGGCAATTAAACCAACCCCGCCTTGAGACGGAGTCATGCAGATACATACGTGTATTTGTATTCTTGCTTTTTACTGTAAAGGCGCAACATACTAATTCGCGATTCCTCTAACTAATTTGTATTTTACTATTACAGATGTTCCGATCCAAAAAAAAAAACCTATCAGATGGTGAAATTCAAAAGTTTTTTGAACAATTACCGTCTGATAATAACTCTTTCGAGGACGAGATGCTGTTGACTCTATCAACGCCACGAAGCAGTTAATTAGTGATAACAATAAATAGTTGTGCACTCACTCCAAATGCTCTATCGCCTTCACCTTAAACTGTCTTTGGAATCCGCGTCATTCCCATCAATTTGGAAGAAATCATTTATTATACCCTTACATAAATATGGTAGCAGGTCTAATATTGAGAAGTACAGAGGCATAGCTAAACTCTCAGCTATCCCTAAACTTTTTGAACAGGTAATTACATTCCAACTCCAATATACTTGTAGTTCTTTATTATCACCTTGCCAACACGGTTTTGTAAGTCGCAGATCAACAACTAAAAATCTGTTGGAATTTACTTCCTTAGTTATGGACGGTTTCCTGAATGGCAAGCAAACGGATGTCATTTATACCGATTTTAGCAAAGCATTCGACTCTGTTAATCATGCGCTTTTAGTTAAGAAACTTGATCTACTTGGTTTTCCTGAACATTTATTACATTTCATTGAAAGTTACCTGGAAGGTAGGACTCAAAGAGTTTTGTTCAAAAGCACATTTTCGAAGTCAATTGACGTAACCTCGGGTGTACCTCAGGGTAGCCATCTGGGCCCATTACTTTTTACGCTGTTCATAAATGACTTACCCAAGGTTATCTTACATTCTCGAGTTCTTATGTACGCAGATGACGTTAAAATCTGCCATCGGACTAGTCCTGTCTCGACCGGTTGCAGGTCGACTTGGACTTATTTCAAAGTTGGTGTACAGCAAACTTACTTGTTTTGAATTGCTCTAAGTGTAATCAAATGACATTTCACCGTGTGAAACCAGTTCTAACATCTTATATGCTAAACGCGTTACCTTTGGAGCGTATATCTGTTGCAAAAGATCTGGGTGTAATATTTGACCCCAAATTGAGTTTTACTATTCATATTTCATCTACTATAAACAAAGCAAATGGGGTACTTGGGTTTATAAAGCAGTGGGCTAAAGAGTTTGAAGACACTTATTTCACTAGGATTCTTTACACCTGATTGGTACGTCCAATTCTGGAGTATTGCTCCTGTGTTTGGTCTCCGAGCTATCAAAATCACATTAACCGGATCGAGTCGGTCCAGAAACAGTTTTTAATTTTTGCATTGCGAGGTCTCAATTGGGATTCGAGTCTTCACCTACCACCGTATAGGAATAGACTTCTCCTTATTAGATTGCCAGCACTAGAAGACCGTAGAATATTACTCGGCGTAATGTTCATTCACAAATTAATTATCGGAGAGGTTGACCCTCCCGACCTGGTTAGCAGACTACATTTTGCAGTTCCTGTTAGGACTTCCAGACATTTTGTGCCCTTCCATTTGCCTCTTTGTAGGCAAAATTTTGCCAGAAATAACCCCATGCGAATTTGGTGCTCACGTTATAATGAGTTGTACAACTGTATCAGTTTCGAATTTTCAACTGCCGCCCTGCATACGGCCATATCTACTCTTGATCTTAGCCTGATATTTTAATATTTTCTTTTTGTTATTTAATGTGATATTATATATAAATTATATGTTAACTAAATGTATATAATTTTTGTTCATTACTTTAATTTTGGCTTTGTATACATTCTTCTATATTTTATCCCTTTATACTCAATAGTCGATCGCTATATGTTTTGAGTCGACTTTGAACTTAAATAAAAAAATAAATAAATTACGTACTAGAAAACCGAATATTGTGCTTTGGGCACGAAGCGACCCAAACGACGTTGGGAAAGCTCCCGATGTGAGTACGTCGGCATATATGTCGCCTCCAAGCATTAAGTGGAGCGGCGCCCCTTGCTAAAATAGCGAATCAGCCAGCCGAATATGCTCATATGGAGGGGCAATGCGCCCATCGACGGTCTGGGCTATGCTGAACCGCTGGAAATTAGGGACACACAACCCACGCGGCGTTATCCTCTGGTTGTTTCTTCCGGGAATGCGGGGGAATCAACCGAACTCTCCGCCCGAGTAGGCCGTGCGCAGCCCCAACTCTTCCGCCAGGGGGCGCTCGATGATTATGTGGGGGGAGAACACCTCACCCACCACCCGGGAGAGGACGCGGTTGAGACCGTCCGGTGCGTACCGTGGCACGTTGCCACGGTTCAGGCAACCACCCAGAGTTGGTATGGCGTAGCCCAGGGTTATTTTTTGAAGCGCGAAAAAGGTGTTTTGCACAAAAAAACATGGATCACTTCCCGCTTTTGGTATTTGACCAAGGTCATTTTTTGGTTTTTGCACATATTTTCCAAAATATTGAAAATAATGGATATCCGGAGACGGATTCACCTGACTTCATTTAAGAAAAAATAGGTTTAATTGTAGTTAAAATAGTTAGTTTAACTATTGTCATTTCAATTCTATCAAAATACACATCCCGTATACGGGACTTTTCCGTCCGTACGCAGAATACGGGACTTTTCTTCCGTATATACAGGTCAGTTATTTTGTAGGGGAGTTTTTACGGGTTGGAACTATACTATAATAAATCTTATAAATAAAAATGAATGTGTGTCTGTGTGTCCTTTATGGGCGTCCAAAGTACTCAACCGATTTCACAGTATATTCTTGGGATCATGGGTTAAAGCATAGGCTATATTAATTTTAGGAAAAGTGGGCGGTGCCACGCCCCCAGGCTATATAAAGCTACAATTCTTCATACCTCTGAACATATTTGGTCTAAATTATTGATTTTTGGATATGTGTGTCCTTTGGTCAAGATTTATGTAATTTTGGAAAAGTGGGCGGTGCCACGCCCACATTTTTTGTGTTTTGTTTGTACTTCAGTAATGTCCAAAGTTTATGGTCGATCTCATTTAAAATTTCAAGATGGGTTCAGAAAATTGTTCTGTACGATTTAGGCTATATCAATTTTTGGAAAAAGAGGCGGTGCCATGCCCCCAGGCTATATAAAATTTAAATTCTTCATAGCTCTGAACATATTTGGTCTAAATTAATGATTTCTGGATATGTGTGTCCTTTGGTCAAGATTTATGTAATTTTGGAAAAGTGGGGTGTGCCACGCCCACATTTTTTGTCTTTTGTTTGTACTTCAATAATGTCCAAAGTTTATGGTCGATCTTATTTAAACATTCTAGATTGGTTAAGAAAATTGTTGTGTACGATTCAGGCTGTAACAATTTTTGGAAAAGTAGCCGGTGCCACGCCCCCAGGCTATATAAAACTACAATTCTTCATAACTCTGAACATATTTGGTCTAAATTAATGATTTCTGGATATGTGTGTCCTTTGGTCAAGATTTATGTAATTTTGGAAAAGTGGGCGGTGCCACGCCCACATTTTTTGTGTTTTGTTTGTACTTAAATAATGTCCAAAGTTTATGGTCGATCTCTTTTAAACTTTCAAGATTGGTTCAGAAGATTGTTGTGTACGATTCAGGCTGTAACAATTTTTGGAAAAGTAGCCGGTGCCACGCCCCCAGGCTATATAAAACTACAATTCTTCATAACTCTGAACATATTTGGTCTAAATTAATGATTTCTGGATATGTGTGTCCTTTAGTCAAGATGTATATAATTTGGGAAAAGTGGGCGGACCCACGCCCACATTTTCTGTGTTTTGTTTGTATCTACTTCAAAATTCAAAGTTTATGGTCGATCTTTTCTAAAATTTCCAGATTGGTTCAGAAGATTATTGTGCCACGCCCCCAGGCTATATAAAATTTAAATCATCATAAGTTTGAATATTTTTGGTCTAAACTAGTGATTTTTGGACAGTCGTGTCCATTGGTCAAGAATTATATAATTTGGGAAAAGTAGGCGGTGCGACGCCCACATTTTTTGTATTCAGTACTTTGTTTGTACTTCAATTATGTCCAAAGTTTATGGTTGATCCGTTAAAATCTTCGTTGGGTACGACATACATAGGCCACATTTGTAAACTTTTTGGAAATGTGGGCAGTTCCAAGACCACAAGTTAAGTAATATTTTAATTCGTTATATCCCTGAATGTATTTGCTTTAGTGAGATTTTAACGTTCTTAAATCTTAATCAAAGCACATAATTTTTTTTTTGTTATTGCCGTTTATACGTATCCGGAGTATTATAGGATTTTCATAAAATCATAATAGTGGCGTTAAGTGGTAGATATAGGATATAGTTAAATAAATACTAACTACACATCTGTTCAGCAGCGCATAATGGTTTTTGTCATACCCATTGAGTTCAAAAGATCCGGTTTTTGAGTTGGACATCCAAAAAATGTATTTGTTTATACCAAAGACGTTAAAGCCAGAAACATTGTATATCCTAAAGCACTGCAATAAATGGAATGTTAAAAGTTAATAGAAAAATATTTGAAAATGTATTTCTAGGGAAGTCACTGGTCAGGCAGAACAACGTCTGCCGGGTCTGCTAGTATACTATAAAGTAGGAGAAGCCGAAGTTATCAGATCATAAAGTAAGGCTGTGAGCAGCTACGAATTCGGCATCTTTAGGAAGATGTCGGATACAAAAGCAATAAAAAATATGATCGCGAAAAATACCGCTACAAAAATATCATTTTGCTGATTTTTTTAAACCTGATTTCAGTGATGCGCATAAAGGGTCGTAAGCGTTAATGTTATCAAATTATTGCGCACGTTTTATAATTTTTTTTTTTAAAAAGTAAACATTTTTCTACTCGTAAAAACTATTTAAAATTTTGTTACCAAAATGGGTATTTTATAATAGAAATTAAAACAATTACGGACCCTGATTGAAACTACATAAAAAGCAGAGCTACTGAAGAGACATGAAACTGGCAGCTACGAAGTGAGGTCTGCTGCTATTTTCAGGTATGAAGGAGCTATATACTGAGCTGGTTCGTATACTCACTATCTTACCTTCCTTCCACGTAACGTATGTATCATAACAACCAAATGAAAAAGGCAGCTATGTTAGCATGTACGCACGATTATTTCCGAACGATCATTAGTCGAGCGAGCATTAGTCATGGGGAAAAGTCATGGAAGTTGTTATGCTCCGCTGTTGAAGAGTAAGGCTGAAAGTACTCATGATTTCCACCTTCGGTGGCCTACTGGGAAGCTCGCGACAAAAAAATATGTCGTACATATTACACTTACTCACTATGGCAGGTATTTGCATAGAACTGCCGAAAAAAAGGGAAAATTCATTGTTAATTTTTTCTCTTCTAGCGTAGTAGAGAAAATATTACCCAATTCATTATTCTTGTTGTTTCCGGCATTGTAAAATTCTACAAGTAATTTATCTTTGTTCCTTTCTCTTTCTAACACATAGGCTTTTGGCACTGAGAAAAACGTCAAATCAGTGGTTGACACTGAGAAAAATGTCAAAAAAAAAGCTAGTACAGCAACCCCTATCGCAGCAGGGATGTAATTTTCAATATTCCAGTGCAGGGTTGCTGTGTAGGTTAACTTTTAAAGCATATTTAGTATGGAAATATGAGCCGAAATGTGTCAAAGGACAAGTTCTAACTTTACGTTGTGGAAAATAATACTATATCGCATTTATAATTGAATAAAATGTTGCTTTAAGTAATGATCTAATCCAATCCCCTTAATGAAGAAAAACATATCGACGACAAGACCACTTTCTGTTTACTAAGCTATTGTCGTTTTTGAACTAAGCAGAGGCACATCATCCACTATTTTTCACCATCTTTTCTAAGCGTTTGTACGCCTAACGACAAGGATTGTTATACAGTAAACAACATAAGACATTCATGCTTTACCGCTTAAGTGAGGATACCGATGGGTAAGCAGCTGTTCATATGCGCTTAGGCCACCGGCCTAAATATTAAGGCACACCCTAATGCGCAGAGCTTTAACTTTTTACCTCGGGCGAAACCGCTAACCGTACCCCATCGGATAAGAGCTAGAGCTGTTATTCGGCGGGGGATACAAATTAAATTATTGTTTTTTCCCTCGGTCACTTCTTTTTCGACCGTTCATTCATTTGAATAGGAACTAAACTAAAAAAAAAAGGTTTTCCAACAGTTTAAAAATCTCACAAAGTGACTTACCTGCTGTTGCTGTTGTCTTATGGCGATTTCTTTCGCGCCTGATGGTGGTGGCCCTCCTGGCGCTGGCTAGGTTCCTCGGAAGATCCACCCTTTTGGTTTTCGTTCGCGTTTACTTTGACGTGAAGCCGCACTTTATACCAATTCCAACTTTTTCACACGCGCACCTACACTTTAAGGTGATTATAACGCACTTTAGAAACAAACGGCCTCAACTGCGCCCTCTCCCCGGTGGGCCCTTCGTTGCGCCCCATGACCACTTTTGCGCCAACGGCGGTCGTGTAGCTCATCGATGCATTCTACCCCCACACAGTTATCGACCGCACCGTGGCGGAATGGTTGGGGTTGCGTACGACCCACAAGGGGATAACCAAGCCCCATCGGCACCGCGTTGTGTGTCCGGAATTTTCAGCGGGTCAGCCCAGCCCAGACTGTGGACGCGCGCATTGCTACTCCGTGCGAGCATATTCGGCTGGTATTAGGGGGGCGTCTATGCAGACGTCCTAACCACACGCACCCTTCCGTCGTCATTTAAGTTAGATTAAAAAAAATAATAATAATAATAATGATAAAAATTCCTTTTTTCGTTATAAATGGAAACTAGTATGGCAAGAAATATGCAACATCTCCTTATTCTCCAAGTTTCTTCCTCTCTTAGCTCTAGGCACAACATCTGAAGGCGGCAGGGCGAAGGCACACGGCGGGACTAACCAGTCTAGCTTAAGTTCGTAGTTTAAGAGAGGCATGGGAGGAAATCCTGTGGCCGATCAAGATGTTGCGTATCGCAAGGGGGCCGTCATGGTTATGCCCGATGCCTCAATTCCGGAAAAATGGGCCACCCTAGTGTCACTTTTCAGCACCCTTCCAACCACACATACCAAGCCACCTACATGTACATGTACTATACCAAGAAAGACAGTATATCGACAGCCACACTGCAAAACCCTTTATGTTCAAACCAAAAAGTTTTCAGGAGAGGGCAAAACTGTTATAATTATAACATATGTATATGAGCGACGGTTATTATTTTTCACCACTGGAAAGAAACGGGAAGTTGATTTTGACTGCATTTTAATGCGCAAAATATCACGATCTATGGGAAAGGATCAGAACCTTATTTTTTGAAAAATAGTGACTTACGGGGTTTTGCAGTGTGGCTGCCGATATGCTACTGCAACGACATTCGACTGGTTTATTCGAAGAGTTTGGTCAAACATATGATTCAAAAGAGTGGCGATTGTTCATAGACAGCAACAAACTGAGTTTGAAGGTTGTATTATTGCATAATGGTAACAAAAAGCGAGGAAATGCAAAAACTACACAAGTTTATCAAATATGAAGACCATGATTGAAAAATATGTTCTGATCTCAAAGTCGCTGCAATGCTATGTGGTCTACAAAGTGGCTACACCAAGCATTGGTGCTTCCTCTGCAATTGGGATAGCCGAGCTCGTAAGGACCACTACGTCAGAAAGGATTGGCCGGAAAGAGTCGAGTTTACCGTTGGTGTGGATAACATCAAATACACCCCTCTTGTCAAGAAAGAGAAAATCATACTTCCACCCTTACACATCAAGCTCGGTCTCATTAAAAACTTTGTAAAGGCTTTGGACAAAGAAGGCCAAGCATTCGACTATTTGTAAACAATTTTTCCAGATATTTCTCAAGCCAAGATAAAGAAACGTATTTTTGTAAATTTAAAAAAAGTATAAAATATGGGTAATTTCTTTCATAAATTAAACTTTTAACTCAATAGAAACCGAGAATAGCAAGATATTTCACTCTTTATACCATACATACGAGTACGTTTTGAGGTATACATTGAAATTGCGCAACCTGGGTATTTTTATTTGATCACTTATAACTTACGTAGTTTTGCATCGATTTTCTTCGATGATAGATTATCTTTTTTCTAATTAAACAGAGCCTTACGTAAAGAAAAAAATTTACATAGTTGCAATAAATGACTGCGTTTGAAACGGAAAATCTCATAAAATAATTTTGTCCAGCTAGCTTGTTCTTGGCTGCGACGTTCCTGGAACGCTATGGCGGTCTGGATGGTTCTCAGATTTCTGAGAAGCAATCCATGCCGGCTCCAATACCCTGGGGGTAGTCGACAGGAGCAGGGAAGACGGGGCCATCTCCAGGAAAGAGTGGAGCTGGGTGGCCAACGCCATCTCTGAGGCCTATTTGACTGCCGTTGACAGGTATCCTGGGCCACCGCCATCCGTCGATAATATGGGATGGTATCATGGATTCAGGTTGATTGAGTGCGCAGACGAGTGGTCAGCCACGTTTTTCAAATGTCTTATCTCTCTGGTTGGGGAGTTGTGGCGGGGTGCCAGGCTCGAGGCCGTGGACAGGAGGGACCTCCCTCTGCGACCAAGGGCTCGGGTGTGGTTACCTGCCGAGCCCTCTCAGCCGGAGAGAATTCTGAGGCAGTTGCAATACTGCAATCAGAGCCTTCCGAACAACAATTTTAAGGTCCTCAGGGTTGAGGAACCCGAGGGGCCCCGTCGTCAACTGCTATTGCTGCTTAACGTGGAGTCCACGGGTCCTCTCTCTGTTTCAAGGGGTGTCATCTCCTATGGCATTGAGAGTGTGGTTCTAAGAATCTACAACGCTGATGCCAGGGGGGATGAAGCACACCTCCTGATGTGGGATGGAAGGGAGACGAGCTTGTGGGGAAATCGGAAGCCGTAATTACGGCAGCCAATCCTACAGTGTTGGACTGCACCAGCTCTGTTGGCATCCCGTCTGTTGTGGGCTCGGTCTGCAGAGTTGGAGGGCTGTTCGACTGGGCGGAGGAGGAGAGGCTGTTAGCCTCGGGGGGGGGGTTGCTGAGGTGGACGCAGTGTTGCCAGGATACAATTTATTTTGGAGCTAGATTTCAGAAAAGAAAGAGCTAGAAAAGAGCTAGATTTATTCAAGAAAATCCAAAACATGTAAAAATGAGCTAAAAGGCACTTAAGTATTGTATGTAAGTTTTTACAATTATTTCATACTAGCAGGGTACCCAGCTTTGCTGGGTATGTACCTAAGTAGTTAATAAATTCCTGCTACCTTCAATTGCAAAACAATTTACAGGCTGAGAAGGTTCAGAACAATATTTAGTTTCCCACATTATATCCCGTTTATGTCTACGGCAACCACCTAAAGTAAAGGCGTTTTTTAACAGTCTAACTTCGACATTTTGCCATCTCCCCTCTATTTGACTCTTTAGCTTTGCCTAAACATTCCCCCAGTCATTTTTCAAAGAAATTTCAAATATACAGAAACAACTTATCTAGAGTTTTATTAAAGATATGCTGATACCCACATAGGACGGCAGCGTACATATGCAATTGATTTTTGATTTAGCTGACATTGAAAAAAAGTGAACAAAAATTTTAGAGAGGCGCGCTTAGTTTTTTTTTGACAAAGTAAGTGACTTTTTCTTCATATAAATTTATGTAAGAAAAAAAATTTCATCAAAATTCATTTCTTAGTTTCCAAGATCCTTAAGTTCAAACAGGCAAACAGACAGACAATAATTTTAAAAATTTATCAGATGAACTCTATAGCTCTTTTTTGTCGTTCGATATTGATAAAACAAAGTGCAGGTCCCTTTCTAAGCTTCAAGCAGTCCATTAGTGAAACCCTCATTAAAATTCATTTCTTAGTTTCCAAGATCCTTAAGTTCAAACAGACAAACAGACAGACAATAATTTTAAAAATTTATCAGATGAACGCTATAGCACTCCCAAAATCATCACCAGCCATTTTTTCAAAGAAATTTTTAATGTACGACTTTTCTAGAGATTTATTATAGTATAGATTTAACTTAAACAATGTTTAAAACGTATGAAAAGTATAACTAAGTTAACAAAAAAAAAAATAAGTGTGTTTTTGAAAAATTATCAAGCTTGATAACTAGTTAAGAAAAAAATATTTCATTTTTAGTAAAACTCAAAAATTATTTTTATTTTTGCGTCAAAGCCAAATGAAGTCATTTTAATTCTGACTCAGAGTTCAAAACGCTTGAAATATTTTTTCTTATTTTTTATCATGAAGACAGAATCGGAGGGTAAGGTTGTTCAGAATCTTTAGCAACTTAGGAAAGTGTTTTTTACACACAATTTACTTACCTTTCCATTTTGATTCTTGTTCGCAAAATAAACATATGGCATTTAGGAATGTTACTCGACAAAGTTAAAAAAGAGCTAGGAGCTAAAACAGAATTTTGGAGCTAAACGCCAAAAAAAAGAGCTAGATCTAGCTCTAAAAGCACCAAAATGGCAACACTGGGTGGACGAGATGGATTTGTCTGATGATGATGATCCGACAAATAAATCTCCAACACTCTAAAGCGGCCTCCTGCTCTGCCTGGAACAAAGCGGGGTGGACGTTGTCCTCATCCAGGAGCCGTGGCTGAGCAGTAGCGGCAATAACTTATCTGAATTGAGGACTGACAAATACAAAATATTTGTGCACGGAACGGCAGGTAGGCCAAGATCTGGTTACGAAAGATATTAAAGCTTTTCTTCTTCCCAATTTCAGTGACGGTGACGTAACGGCTGTGTGCTTGGAGGATGGCAATAAGGGATCATGGCTGTTCTCGGCCTACATGGCCCATGATGACACTTATGGGCCACCTCCCGAAACCCTATGGAAGATTACCGCTGAAGCAAGGCGAAGAGGCGTTGGGCTAATTGTCGGGGTGGATGCGAATTCGCATAACTCACTGTGGAGAAGTACGGATACTAACGCAAGAGGTGAGTCACTATTTGATTTTATTCTTAATAAAGGGCTATGTATTTGTAACAGGGGTAGTGACCCCACTTTTGTAACATCAGTTAGAGAGGAGTTGCTGGACCTCACTCTTGCTTCGGGAGACCTGTTTCCCCTTATATCCGATTGGCGTGTTCTTCCGGAACACTCCTTCTCTGATCATAGGTATATTCAGTTCGTTCTTAATAAATCTAGGCCCAGTAAAACCATGTTTAGAAATCCTAGGCGTACTAACTGGGTCCGGTACTGTAGCCAATTGTAATGGGGTTCAGAGAAGGGTGAGAAGTGGCACGCCGCAAGGAGGTGTTCTTTCTCCCCTTCTCTGGGTCGTAGTAGGTAACGGCTTGCTCCAGAACCTTGAGCGCAGGGGCTGTCATGTGATAGCCAATGCTGATGACCTAGCAATCCTTGCCAGGGGTCAGTTTCTTAGCACCGTTAGTGATGTTCTGCAAGGATTTTTGGGTATCGTGACAGAGTGGTCCGAATCCTGTGGACTGGCTGTCAACCCAAGTAAAACGGAACTAGTTCTCTTTACGAGAAGGTATAAGATTGACGATTTTGTATTGCCCTCTATTGGGGGAGTACTGTTGGTACTTTCTGAAAAGGTTAAGTACCTGGGGGTTATCCTTGACAGGAAGCTGTCCTTGAAGCTGAATGCAGAGGACAGTACCAAGAAGGCATCAGTCGCTCTGTACTGTTGCGGGGGGCCATTGACAATCGTTGGGGCCTCTCTCCGGGGGTGGTTTATTGGCTGTATGAGATGGTGGTAAAACCCATTCTATTTTATGGGGTAGTGGTCTGGTGGAGCGCGCTAGACACGGCTCCCACCATGAAAAAGATTGTCACGGTGAAGCGAATGGCCATGGTCGGGATTAGTGGGGCCATGCGGACCACTCCTAGCCTGGCATTGAATTTCATGCTCAATCTGCACCCTGTTGACCTGGTAGGAAAAATGGGCGCAGCTCGGGCTACAATTAGGCTCGGAGATGCTGCATATAAGCTTGTTCATTATGGCCATTCCAATATACTATCGAGCTTTGACTTCATCCCTAACAGAACTGTGCGCCGATCTCTGCCCCCACGAGGGGTTTTTCGACTCACATACCCGCAAGGGACTAGTGGACAGGCGAAGAACCTATCTGGGGGAAGATATTGGTGAATCTGTTTACGGATGGGTAAATGCTTGGTGGTTGTGTGGGGGGGGGGGGGTGGCGTTTACTGTCAGGAACTTGGGATCAGCATTAAATTTCGGCTACCTGATCATTGTAGCGCTTTTCAAGCGGAGGTTGCCGCGATCAAGGATGCGGTGGATGGGATGCTGTCCAGCGCTTTCGCTGTAAAGGAGTTTAGCATCTTCTCCAACAGTCAGTGAGTGACTGTCTGGAAGCGCTTACGGTTGCAGCCGACTACTTCAGAATAAAAATTATTTTGGTGCCAGGCCACTGTGACATTCCCGGCAATTGCCAGGCGGATCTCTTGGCCAGGGCGGGTACTCTTGAAACTGATGTGGCCGCCTCCAGAGTACTGGGTATTCCCCTTACCACCTGTGGTCTGCTTTTGGGCAGATGGGCTTCGAAACAGCTAAGCAACCGCTGGGCTGAGACCACTTTATGTCAAGTGTCGAAGTCCTTCTGGCCGGTGGTTGACTCCGGGAGATCAGCGGAATTACTAGGGCTCTCCAAGGCACACCTTTCCTTGATAATTGGGGTATTGACGGGGCACTGTCCGATGGGGATACATGCGGTGCGGTTAAATACTCTTGAAACCCCGAGCTGCATGGAGGACGACGAGGTGGAATCATCAAATCACTTCATGCTTAGTTGTCCAACGTTTGCTAGGACCAGGCTCAGGTTTCACGGGTCGGATGTTCTTAGGTCTCCGAAGGACGTGTCGAGGATCGATGTGTGCCAAATCCTCTTCAATTTCTTTGTTAGGTCTTTTACGCAAACGCTTGCGTTTCGAGCAATTAGTGACCGCTGCTTCCTCCACTTACTTGCGATTCCTCAAAATCTGATTTATGGTTGAAATATCGCACTTGAAATGTTTCGCAATCTGATTTTTAGACTTTTCATTATTCTCAAGTAAATGAAGTATTTGTATTTTTTGTTTAATTGTTAAACTTGTGATTTTTCGTTCTCTGCCAGGCATTTTATTTAATTTTCATATTAAATTCACTTGGACAACTAGCGATTTTCGATAAATTAGTGGTGTAAGTGGAATCAAATATCGATTTTAACTGTTACCATTGAGCTTCAAAATATTTAGGTACCGCGGAGGTACTTAAGAGGGGAAAATTGTATGAGAAATGGAAAATGGCGCACGGAAGCGGGGAGTTACTTAAGAGGGGGTTTTCTTCCCATTTCTTACAAAAATCAGAGTGCATAAACATTTCGGTTACTTAAGAGGGTTAGGCACTTAAGCGGGTTTCACTGTAGTTACATTTTATAATTTTGTACAAATTCAATCTTTAAAAATCTATTGTCTCCAATCTGAGACAAAAACTGTTTACTTTATTTATGTTCCCAGTCTTGGCTTTTGTAGCGAGACTTACAAAAGAATAACTAACGCAATGTATACAGACTGTTTTCAAGCCCTAAAGTTATGCGAAGTCAAACACTTGGGAATCATTTTTTAACGTTACTTCCATTTCCATTTTTCTAACATGACTACTAGATAACCATAAAGTAATGTAGAAACTCAACTCATTGAGTTTAGTTGACTATAAAATCATGCAAAAGTTACAATTTTAAAATGTTCCTTCTGTCTAATTTGTTTGAGCTCACTTCGAGCTGGGCCATCGCTATGTCACAATAGTCAAGTACTCAACTTAGAATGTATTTAGGGCTAGTCGAGTTCCCGAATGGATTCTGAATAGAAATGAATATTTTCAGCAACAAGTTTTAAGTACCAAACAGACCTGTTAAATTTCGAGTACAATTACTACTCATTACAATTACTTCATAAAGTATTTGTAATTAAATAGTAATTGCTTTTCAGCTGAGATTCAATTAGTACTCGAGTACACCTACTTGTAATTGAATAGTAATTGGAATTACCATCAATTACCAAAATTAATTGAAAGGAGTTGAAAGTAGTTGGCAAAGTAGTTGAAGTACTTTTGCCAATTACTTTCAATTATTTTCAATTACTTTCAAGTACTTGATACCATATTTATATATTTCAAAATTTTTGGTATTTTTATTTATTCAATTTCATCTATATATATAAAAATAAGTCCCCGTATATGTACGTCGCCGAACTACTCATAAACGCGTCGTGCGATTTCAACCAATCTTATACACTACGTGGGCAGTGGTCCATTTATGGTTTATATGAAGTTTCAAGACCCTATGCGACCCGTTTTCCGAGATATCGACCAAAATACGGACCAGGGGTGACCCTAAAAAGTGTTTGCACAACATGGTACCAAATGAAAGGTGTTGTTGAGGGTTTTAATAGGAAGTGGTTCAAAGTCCAATATGGGACCCCGTTTCCGAGATATCGACCAAAATGTGGACCAGGCGTGACTCTAAAAAGTGTTTGCACAACATGGTACCAAATGAAAGGTGTTGTTGAGGGTTTTAATAGGAAGTGGTTCAAAGTCCAATATGGGACCCCGTTTCCGAGATATCGACCAAAATGTGGACCAGGCGTGACTCTAAAAAGTGTTTGCACAACATGGTACCAAATGAAAGGTGTTGATGGGTTTTAATAGGAAGTGGTTCAAAGTCCAATATGGGACCCCGTTTCCTAGATATCGACCAAAATGTGTGACCCTAGAAAGGGTTGGGACAATATGGATACCAAAAGAAAGGTGTTGACTAAGGTTTCAACAGAGAGTGGTTTGGTACGCTGATGGATGTCGTAGCGTATAAAAGTATAATATATCCTTTTGATAATATATCACTTTGACAAGAAAATTAAGAACTTTTTATTTATTGTAGCTTTTGTATCATAAACCTTGGTTAGTATTTATTTATTTAATACAGTCTACAGGAGTACTTACAGACTAATTACTAGTTCAAAGCAATGAATAAGTTTAATTTAAAGATATAAATACTAACATTGAAATCTATTAAATGTGCATACTTGTTACAAAGACGTATACATCGCGAAATCGGTTCATTATAACCATAATTAGTCCTATGTGACGTTTCAATAAGTAATCGATTATTCCTTAATTCACGTGGCATGGTATTGAAATTAATTAAACTGAGAAGTTCATCACAATCAATCCTTCGGTTCACTAAGTTATAAGCAAACATTAGCGAAAAATAAGTTCTGCGATCTTCCAAGGATTGTAAGCCAAGAAGTTTTCGCCTGCTGTCGTACGACGGCATAATCAAGGCCAATTTAATTTAAATAATGCAATCCTGGTAAAGCTTCTTTGAACTCGTTCAACTTTGGTAATGTGAGATGGATAGTATGGACTCCACACAACACAACAATAGTCCAGGTGACTCCTTACTAAAGAGATGTATAGAGACTTCAATGTACAAGGATCCTTAAACTCTATCGAATTCCTTCTAATGAAACCCATCATGGAACGTGCTTTTGAAAGAACAACATCAACATGTCTACTGAATGTCAGTTTCATATCGAAAATCACTCCGAGATCTTTAATCTCCTCCAAACGGTTTAATTTTAAGTTATTTATTGAATAAACCGATGTAAGAGGACTAAATGTTTTACAGTAAGAAACCACGTTGCATTTGCTCGTATTAAGAAACAGATTATTGGCAGAACACCACCGCTGAAATATCTCAAGGTCAGATTGTAAATTTTGACAATCACTTAGACTACAAATCTTCATATAAAAGTTTAACGTCATCAGCAAACATAAGGCACTTTGCAAACTTGAAATGTTGTGGTAAGTCATTAACAAAAAGTATGAAAAGCAAAGGTCCACAATGAGTACCTTGAGGGATTCCAGACCAAGCATTAACAACTCTGCCAGATTTAGTTGGGCCAATCGCAACTAAAAGCCTTCTGTTCACCAAAAAACTTTCGAAGAACTTCAGAAGCGAACCTGATATTCCATATAAGGAGAGTTTGTGAAGTAAAACAGCATGATTGACTTTATCGAAAGCTTTAGAAAAGTCCGTGTATATTACGTCCAATTGATATTTTTGCTCCAGCGCTTTAACAATTTGGTTAGTAATAATTAGAAGATTGGTGCAGGTGGATCTACCTGGGAGAAAACCATGCTGAAATCGGCTAAAGATATCTCTAGAGTACTGGTAGAGTTTATTATTCAAAATATTATCGAATATTTTGGCAAATGTACATTGTTTTACAATGGGTCTATAATTTTTAATGTTGTTACGATTACCAGACTTATATGTTGGCGAGATTGTACAAATTTTCCAAGAATCTAGAAAAGTACCTTTTTTTAGGCAAGCATTAAAAAGCAAAGACAGTGGAAGACTAATAGCATCGCTAAACATTTTTATAAATACCGGAGCAAATCCTTCAAGGTCTAGACTAGTACTAGATGTCAGGTTTGATATTGCTTGTGAGACGTCATCTGAAGAAATATCAAAGACTGAAATAGAATTTAAGCTGAAAATTGGATCGAAAAATTCAGAGCCAGTATCAGGAGTCCAATCACTGTTCTCATATACCTCTTGAAAAAACTCTGCAAAGAGATTGCACGCTTCCAAGGGATTTTCCGATACCGCACCATCATACTCGAGACTAGTGGGAAAACCATTAGTTCTCCGTTTACTATTTATAAAAACCCAAAACTTCCTTGGGTTGCTTTGAAGGTCCAACTCCACATTAGATATTACCGCGAGGTAAGAAAGCTTTCACTACCCCTCTTCCTCTCAATCAAAATATTTTAACATTTGACAAATTTTTATTTCAAAATTGATTGGGAAAAAAATAATTCAATCAAATGAGCATATTTTCGCTTTTGAATAATTTTTAATTTAAAAAAAGTTTATGTGCTGGTGTTATATTACCATATTGGCTATTGAATAATTTGTTATAGAAAAAAATAGTTTATGTGCTGTGGATGTATTATTGGCTA
Organism: Sphenella marginata; assembly: GCA_951509765.1. Lineage (NCBI taxonomy): Eukaryota > Metazoa > Arthropoda > Insecta > Diptera > Tephritidae > Sphenella > Sphenella marginata. The sequence continues at coordinate 119,053,288 of OX608078.1, forward strand.
ATTAAATCATTTTATATAACCGTTATTTTTTAAAGAAATACAATGAATTGAGAAAATTAGAGGTGTTTATTTTCATAGTTTTCTTTTTAACCGAGGCTCTCAATGATCTTAGGTTCATAATGTTCCTAGGTATACAATAACAAAAAAAAACAAAGGCAAAACAACGTTTGCCGGGCTCAGCTAGTTTTATATAAATAAAGCGGAATAATTTAACGCTTATTTTAAAAATAAACTAGGTAAATATAAATAATTAATAGGTTTTTCAAACTCAATTTTGTAACAACGCTATTTCATAAGAATGATATTTTCTATTCACTAATGTATTTTGCTAACAATCTACTTTTCACATTTACGTTCATTCCACTTCGTTGCATTTTATTTCACTTTATTTTATTGATCACTGTAAATCGCTGTTGACATTCAATCATATAACATACCTGATACCTTGCTACTACTACTTTATAACATTGCTGTATATGTATATTTTATGTTGTCTTGCAACCCTGTACAAACACTTGTCACTTTCATTTTGCATAGATACATTTTGGTGATCAATTTTAATTCAATTGGCTTCGTGTTTGCGACGAGTAAGGTTCTCGTCCGATACTGCTTTGGACAGTTCTTACTCGAAACAAAATCAAAGCTTGCGTTTGTTGGTGTGTGTAAAGTACTTTTACAATATTGCGTTGAACAGGTGCTCTGCATATAACTTGCATACGTACATATATATTTTTTTTACTTGAGCATATAATTATAAATGAACCAAACTTTTGAATTAAATAAATCCAACTCGTATTGAACTTGCTGCCGAATCCACTTTATGAATTATTTCCTGCGTTCCAACAACAACTACAAGGCTTCATTGGCGCCCAACATAGTGGCCAGCAGCTCAGAAGACGACGAAACAGATACAGACGAAGAAGAACACAAAATAGCTACATTTTCGCAAGAGCAGTTTTCGCAAATTTTGGTGGCAATCGCAGGTGGCAATAAATGCGGTTCGTTCACTAAATGCACAGCACGTTTCCCTGGGCAGCGAGACCCATCGGCAGTACAGGAGTTCGTGTCGGCTATCACCGTGTATAAATATATTGAAAAAATTTCTGATGCGGATGCGTTGCGTGGAATGCCACTGCTACTGGAGGATTATGCAGCTACATGGTGGATAGGTGTAAAAGACATTATCGTGATTTTCAAGGATGCTATTGAGCTTATCCGAAAAACGTTTTCGTCTCCAATGCCCGATTGGCAAATCTATTTAAATATTTTTGACACCAAGCAGCAGCTACGCGAACCGATAGACAGTTTTATTTGCAGGAAGCGGTTACTGTTTTCGCAATTGACGGATACCCTCAGTGAAGCAGTGCAAATAAATATGATTTACGGCCTCTTGACTATGAAGATCAGAGAGCGCGTGAGTCGGGATAAATTTGCAACTTTTGACCAGCTAATATCGCGTTGCCGCGAAGCTGAAATGTTCCTGGCTGAAGTAAAGCAGCTTACTATTTCAACCTCCGACAAAAGCGAATCTGCAGAAGGGCCAAAAAGGTGCTCATTTTGTAGATTAGGTGGCCACACTGTAGATTTTTGTTTCAAAAAGAAGAAAGAACAACAGTCGCAGACGGCCCAACAACAACAACAACAAACAAATAACGCAGGTGTAAGTGCAGGATCGTCTAAACGCACAGCCAACTTTTCATGCTATGGTTGTGGCGCACCAGGCGTATACCGCGCGAATTGCCCGAAATGTTCTGGACATGGCACTATGGCTTAAATGTTCATGTTCTGCGGCCAAAAGTCAATGTTTTTAGTTTCGAATTTTTGGCCGTATATATTTTCTCTGAATAGGGAATAAACCTAATATTGCGAATACATACTTTTTTTTGCTCTTTGGCAACTCTAGTACAATAGGTAACCAGCTGAAGTTAACCGTTATTTGAAAGTCAATTTTGCGATTTTTATTGTGCGAAAATTACTTAGCTTAAAATTGTGCGAAAAGAAAAGTTTTAAAGATAAATCTGTTTTTTAAAATGGAAAATAATCGTGAAGGTATGTATAATAATGTGTACTAGTATATCCCGTGGTCGAAATTCGAACACCTTAAATTAGTTTAACTTATTAAATCCTCTGTTCGCATTTTTCCCCAGTACCTAATGCCTAGAGGCATAAATATTGGAGACATTTTTATCGCTGAAAATAATTATTTATAGTTGAGTTATTGAGAGTCGCTTTCATAAAAGCTGGTTTACGCTAAAGACGGGTAATTTGACAACTAACCAAAAAAAATCCGTCCATTAAAGACCAGTAATCATTAATAGGAGATGGCAAAAACGGTACTTAGTAATGTTTGAAAGTCCACCATCAGACCCACCACTCCTTTCATATTCCGTCAATATTTCAATAAACAAAATTAAGTTTCTTATATGGTTGGGCCAATTTGTTAAATTTATGTTTGCTGGGTTGAGCATTTACGGCCGGTTAAATAAAACAAGTTAGTTGTTGTTGTTTTTCCCTACGCGTTTCGACGCTCTCCGCGCCTTCATCTGGGGAATCTGTTTAATTAGATATGTATACTAAATTAATACATTTGTTACAAACAGTAATCACAGGACAATAAACATGAAAAATTTAAACACATTTCACTTACAATTGTAAAATTAATTACATTAATATTATTAAAATTATTACAAATATCACATTACTAAATATTTACTTGTTATCAACTACCGATGACGTTTACTTATTTCCTTTTGTTTCTTTTTATTACAGCTGAGTAGACGCTGCTTAGTCCGTCAATATCATCTTTGTAGTTAAGAGTATTTTCGATGTTTTGTTGTATGCGGATGCTCTCAAGAGTCAGTCTTGTTTTATCTCTTTTTTCCTATATCTAATATTTTGGTGTTGTTAAAGTCCGCTACGTGGTTGCTCTTTGTCAAATGCTGCGCTAGAGCCGTTGTCGTTTTTTTATTTTCAGCATCTTTTCTATGCTCATTAATTCTTATACCCAGTTGTCGTTTAGTAGTGCCAATGTAAAATTTTCCACACGTTTCATTATCACGGCCATTGCATTTAATTTGATAAACGACATTACTTTGTTGTTCTTTCTCAATAGGGTCTTTTGTTTTGGTGAATATTTTCCGGAGTGTAGTATTTGGCCTATGAGCGTACCTGGTGTTGTCATTTTCTATTAGTCGATGCAGCGTTTGATTATTAGTGAGACCCGGTATATAAGGTACGCCGATGTATTTTATATTGTTGGAAGTGTTTACTGGTGTGTTATTTTGTTC